>VXBA01001643.1:525981-658525 GCA_013399895.1 Serilophus lunatus | reverse complement strand
TTTTTTTTTTTTTTTCTTCTTTCCTGTAAAAAAGTGAAATCTGTGTGCTTCCTTATTAAGCCACTTTATTCTTGGCAGGCTTTGAAAAAAAGCCCTACTTCAGCAATTTAAGCTTTTCTTCCTGGAGGCACAATACTCAGACACGAGGAAAAGTAAGTCAAGAAGACAAAATAAACATATTTTTCAGGAAGACTCGAAGCCAAGTGGAACTTTCAATGAATGATTGAGAGAGTCGCTGCTTTTGATATGCACAAATACATCCCAGCACTGGGTACCCCATGCAGGCAACACCACATCCCTGGATACTGGAGAGGGGGAAGACTAGAATAGATATTATAGTTTGTCCCTCACAATGGCTTTGAAATACACACAAAGCTCAGTAAAGGCTGTACAAGTTCATGAGTGATGAATTTGTGTTGTCCAGATAAAAAGGAGGAAGGAAAAGAACCACTTCTTTTCCATAAAATGTTCCAGAATACCCTGGGATCTACAATATCCTAAAGCTTGTGTTTGCTTTCTACTCTACATTTACTTGCTTAAATAAGAGGAGATAAAGATGCCTGGATTTATATTGTGATCTTATTTGCACCAGATTAATTAAAAATTAAGGCAGATTCATCACTGGTAGGAATTTCCATTCTCCAAGGAGGTTAAAGGTGCTGACTGATGAACCCCAACCAGGTCCCTGGCTCCTGACACTAATTAGGGTTTTATCTTTAATTTAGTATATTCAGAATCTTTAGTAGATCCTATTCAATGACACTCTGCTACCTTCTACAAATGGAAGCATTTTCATTCAGCAAAAAGAATCCAAATGCATGTTTGGAAGACTGAATAAGAACAAATGGTGGGAAATCAGTGGGAAAGTGATTCACACAGATAAATAAAAAGAAAAAAATTAACACTAACAAATCCTGCCAAAATGTTCTGGGCATATAAGAAATTGCTGCCACGAAATGTCCTCGGGCACCTTGAGCTGAAGACACTCACAGATGTGTCATGTGTCTCAGAACTGTTGTGCAAATTGACTCATGGATTTTCTCATGGATTTCAAGGCAGCTTCTTGCTCCTAATTACTTCTTTTATTGAGGACAAAAAAGCCAAACCTCCCACATAGTGGAGGAAAAGCGGATTTTATCCAAGGTTGGTGGATCTGACACAACTTCAGGGCTTTACCCTTGAGGTGACCAGGGAGGACAAGGGGAATTCTGGACCCACTCCAGGCCAGTTCAGTCTAGTGTTGTTCACAGTGATGAAGAAAACCAGAAGATTAAAATGAACTCCAAAGTCTTGGACTCTCCAAAACCAACTCAAAGGCAACAGTCCATTCTCTTGTCATCCCAGTTTAAGTCACAACAGCAGCAGAACAACACAGGGCAAGAACTCAAACCATGATAAGATGGAATGGGAGCTTGTGCCACCAGTGTCACTTTGATTGCAAATATCACCTTTTTTGTGGTTATTGTCCTTGAAACGGATTCCATGATAATATGGAAGACAGAAGTCCAGTTCAAGGCCAGTTTAGTGTGACCCAAGACACCTTCTTTATTCAAATGGCCTTGGAAATGAGCAGAGGAAAAGAAAGGCAGCCCTGCATCACTTCTGCTCCACTAAAATTGAAATTGAATTTGAAGTTAAGGTTATGCAACAACATAGCATTGTCTGCTTTTATTAAGGCCACCAGCTTCTGGAGGTCTCTGGCATGTTATTGTTCTCAATTAACACACTTCTCCTCTTTCTCTCTGGAATCCTTCCCGCTGGTTTGCATTGTAATAATACCTCCAACTTATAGTCTCCAAGATAGATTTCAATTTGTGAGGCCAGTCTCACTTCATAACCCACTAAGGACTATTCTAAGTCTCCATTCTCACATGCTGCATTAATTAGAAGCAAATTTGCAGAAACAAACAAGCAAACAACAATTCCTCCCCTTTTTTTCTTACTACCTTGCTGTTGTGTATGGAATAAACCTTTACATTAGAAAAAAATCAGTCAGCAAACCAAGCCAGACAGTAGCTGTGTCTTTTGGCAACGGGAATAATCTAATAAAACATCACCTTTCAAAGACAAAAAAGAATAAAAAAAAAATAATTTCTCTGGACACTCAGTAACGTCACCTCAGCACGAAATATATTCCACTCTTGGTTTGTGTTTTTTGGACCAATGCAGCTTAGGATGGTTGTTATCCCAAGACCATGCCACCAGAGTTGGAATTAATAATATAAACGGTGAGCCCGAGCTCTGATTGACAGCTCTGATTCTGTTAATTCCTTCTAGTTGCTCTTTTACTACGGTCAGAAGTTAAAATTTATTTTGACAAGCTTTCTGCTGGTTATGGAGGCAAGAAGCTTTATACTGGGGTATCCAGTGCTTAAATATCTGGCATAGATTATCAAAAACTAGAGGGGAAGGCAAGGAAGGCCTCTTGATGACAAACTAGATCCTGCAGTGCGTGGAACTTGGTTTTAATTAAGTTATTACCTTCCTTAATAGGAAGGAGCTGTTCCTTTGTTCTTTTGCAAGTCAGCAGACAGTAACTGAGCGTGGAATGTAAGCAACTCAATTAGGGCAGGGCTGCCTGGGCTGGGGCTCCTGGGGACACTGAGGTGGCCCTGAAGGACCTGCTGGTTCCTGTTTCACCCAGGAGCAGCTCAGGATCCCCGGGGTGACGGTCATGGCTCAGGCACACAGACTCTGGGAGGGTCAAAACGAGTAATTCGGGATTAAGGGCAGAGCTCCTGGGCTTAATCAGTGGCTTGGTGGTAATTAAAGGCAGAAAGGACTCAGAGTCAGCCCCTTTATATCTCAGGGCAGTGGCAGGGTTGTCTCTGTGGGTCGTTTTCCAAAGTGCCTCTGTGCTGGATGAGGATTTCAAAGATGTTTCGTGAAACAAACCTCTTATTATCATTTTGATCACCTCTACCAATAACATTCAGCATCAATAACAGAGAAAGCGAGAGAAGCCTGGTTTTATTTTCACTTCCACTCATAGCAGTAGCTTAAAATTCTACAACCATCACAGCTCAAAATACCATTATGAGTGAGACCAGTTGAGGTTTCAGTGATAGCAGCTTCAGCTCACAGAAATTTGGGAACATCAGCATGAAAAGGAAAATCAAACCTATTAGTTTACAGCCTTAATTTTATAAAAATTACTGTTGTTGCACTAGGAAGGATCTGAGATGCTGAGACTGCAAGATGAATTGAAACCAGAAGAGAACTGCACATCTCACAGAGAAAAGTCAGAAAAAACCCCCCATTTTTTAATCTTTTACTCCTCTGGAACATATAACCAAGGACTTAAATATTCCTTAAATATTTCTTCCTTAAATATTCCTTAAATATTATTTTTTACTTAAAAATTCACTAAGTTGTGATATCAAGCTCCCTCCAATCACCCAGTGGCATCTTACAGAGCTATGGCATTTGATGTGGGGCAAGATTATGAAAACCCCACAGAACACTCTAAAAAATCTGCTGTGTAGAGCAATCCTTGTACAAAACCAACCAACAGCAACAAAGAGCCCAGCCCAGCCCACCCTCCTGGTGCTGGTTTGTGTGGAAGTGCAGCCAAGCACAGACACTCCATATGGTCACGAGAATCCCTCCTATAGAGGGAGTAGCCACCCAAAACTAACTGCAGACTATACACTTTACAAAGAGGCAATCCCCGTGAAGGGTTTGTTAGGGAAAAAGAGACAGAAAGAATTAAAAAAAAAAAAAAGGAGAACAAGGCCATTTTCAAGTCTAAACTTTCCTGGCCAGAGGGGTGTGTGGAGCTGCCAGTCATTGCTCTTACTCTTTGCTGGAGCTGGGTGTGAACAGTTCAGCTGTTGAAGTGTTTAAGCAATGGATATTTATTGTCTTTGATGGTAAAATTCATTTTGATAGCAAAGCAACACTGGAGAGCTGCACATTCTCTGCTGGCTGATGTTCTCAGATACTCTGGGGAATTCTCAGCGTGTCCTGCCCTGCACATGGAGATCAACCAAGGAGAACTGATGTGGAATAACAGAATATTCTGAGCTGGAAGGGACCCACAAGGATCATCAGGTCCAGCTCTTCAGTGAATGGCCCATATCTCACTTCAGAGCTACAAAGATTCCAGGGAGTCCAGAAAATACCCCAGTCAAAACTACTGGAAGGACAAGGGAAGGAGAAATGACACATCTTATTTGCTGAAAGGGAATGGGAATAATTGCTATATTAAATCTGTAGTTTAAATATAATGTTATTACAGCCAAAACAATAAAGTAATTATTTTTACAGTCCGTTTTAACAACACTCATGATTGTAAGAGCTGATGCAGACAAGATGAACGCTGATATTTAGTGTAAATATCTCCCTGCACAAACTGTACTTATACAAGAAAGATGTTCTGAAATCAGTTGATGATACATCTGTACCTGAAGATTTTTTTCCCAGTAAACTTGTAAAAATTTTAAGGGACCTGAACTATTCAGCCCAAAATATTTTCACTTGGGAAAAAAGGACACATTTCAATTGGGAGCGACAACTGAAGTAACAGAAAATCAGATGAGAGAGAGATGGTTCTGGGGAAGCATCTGCAGGGTTGGGGTCCCCATGACACAGTTTATCAATAAAGAGCTGGATGTTGGGAAAAAGTTCTTCACAGAAAGAGTGATTGGCCTTTGGAATGGGATGTCCAGGGAGGTGGTGGAGTCACCATCCCTGGAAGTGTCTAAAAAAGACTGGATGTAGCACTTGGCGCCGTGGCTTAGTGGATGAGGTGGTGTTGGGTCATAGGTTGGACTTGCTGTCTCAAATTTCTTTTCCAGCCTAGTTAATTCTGGGATTCTGTGTAGTTGTTCCTGGGAATCCCGACAGACCAGGTACATCATGGGAGATGTTTGAGACAGGACGTGTATCCAGCAGGAATTTTCCCAGATGGACTTTCTTCTCCACAGTTCTCTGGTTTCTCTTCCTAGAAATCTTCCAGCTCGTCCAAAGTCCATGGAGAAACTTCTGAGTTTCTTTGCTTACAGGTACAGAACTCCAGTGCAGGTAACATTCAACGAAATGATTCCCATTTGTTTTTCAAACACTGTACCCTAACTTTCACTTGGAGGTTGGTTGGTTGATATCCAGGCATCCTTTAGACAATTATGAAGCTTTTGTGTAGGAAATGAACACCTAATCCTTCCATCCCATAGGACTGTGCACCCTTATGGAGGGAATATGTTTTTTAAGAAAATCCTTTGCCCTTTGCTTTAAGAAAATCCTTGGCCCTAAATCTCATAAAACAAAGCAGCTTAGGGAACCTTGCAATAGCAGAGCTGAACTGAACACGCTTAACAAAGTTTCCCTTTGTCAACAGCATTTTGGTGGGTTCCCTCCTGCAGGATGAGTGTCAGGCTTCAGGCTAATCTCTGTAATTCTTTAACTGAGATTTGCAGGTTATTAAGTGGTAGTTTTCTCAGTGGGTGGAAGGCCATCATGCAGGGGAACAGTTCTCCTGCTGCAAACCCCAAATGCTTCATTCTTTGCTTAGAAGGCCAGTGATTTGTCTCTGCTGAAGGATGTAAATGGCAAATGCAATCAGAATAAATTCAGAATAAAATGCCTATTGAAGTTTATTCCCCACATCTGCCCATGGGCTGTGGGCAAGCAGAGTTTTCTGGAGTCAGCCCCTTGTCTCTGCTGACCATTGCTTGGTCTCTACAGGTAATTACAGACCTTGAAGCCTTGAAGGGATGTGCTGGGCAGCAATCACAGCCTGGGCTGCAGGGACGCAACAGGAGCCAGAGTGACCCTGGGATGAATTACTGAAAGAACTGGCAAATCTTAAAGCCTGACTACATTCAGGATCCTCAACAAAGGCTCCCTTTTACTATCCTTTCAGCTAAATCCTGATTTTCTTCTATTGGGAGACATCACAAAGCTTTTTAAATATAGGAAAACGTGTTACATCAGAGATCAATGAGGTTTTGGTGAATACTGCCCTTTTCTGGACAGTGAGAAAAATAGATTCCCTTTTTGCAATAGGCACCAAACTCTTCAAGGAGCAACCTCAGTCCCTGTGTATGACATAAAGCCCCCACACAGAGCAAATCAGGGCAGCTCAGCCCTGCCCAGCACACACTGTGGGCTGGACCAGGTGATGTCCAGGGGCCTCTTCCAACCCTGACAGTTCTGGGGTTCTGTGAAATGTGCCAAACACACAGGGAGTGTCACATTAACCTCCAAGAGAACTTGCAAGGTGGGAAATCAGAAGAAAACTCTCCATGGTCATTTTGGTGAGTAACCCACCAAACCTTCAGCAAACCAGAAACTTCCTAGGAACAATCCATCCCACTGTAATTTATTTTTAAGGTTACTTCCACATCCAACTTCCAGCTCCTTCCCTTAATAAACACTGGGCCAAACTCCCCCGAGGTCTTTCCAGTGGCTTTGCTGGGTCCCTGTGCAGGCAAAAACTCCTGTTGGCACCGAGGTTTGATCCTCCAGCTTCATCTTGAACTCATTTGCGTGTGGCATTCACATGCTGATTTCTTTGACGCCCTAATGGTTCAATTTCAAAGCACATCTTTTCCCTTTTATCTCGGGCTGAATGAGATGTCTCAATAAGAGCCAGATAAAGACGGAAGTCTTTTGTCTGAAATCACACAGGCAGGGCCAGCTGTGATGAAAACTGGCTGAAGTTTCACAGGCTGCTTGTCTGCCTTCAAACTGGAGCTCCAGCTCCTTTCAGTCTGGAGGAACAGAGCAGGGGGAAAAGACCTTTCTTGCACACATGGTTGCCAAAACAGCTGAGTGTCTTCCAGTGTTTATTTTTCCTTCCAGAAGTTATTGTTGATAAAGGAGTTGGAGAGGGGGGAAACAACAGACAAGAGATCAAGAGGGAAGAAAGTAAAAGAGAGTGGACACAGTACAATTAAATCTATGATTTGCATCATATGGGATGTTGGATGGTAGATCATCTTTATACTGAGAGCAGACACCATCTTTTGCATCTGAGCCTCTGGGTCAGACATTATTCAGTTGTTTAACACTGGGACATCCCTGGGCTATTGCTGTGATTTTAAAAGGACTTGCTTTTGTGCTTTTGGGTTAGTCGACCTGTTGAATAAAACCAGCCTGGCACTGGAAAATAGGGAGTGAGATTTTTTTCTGTCACAAAAAAACTGTCAGCCTTAAAAAATTGTGCGTCTTAAAAAGTTGCCAGTGGGCCTAAAAGATGGGGAAAGATTATTATGAAATCAAGGAGCAATCAGTAAGTAGTTAATTCCGAGTAATGAGTTTCAGAGCTTAAAGACATCTACCAACTATGAAACCTCCTGCCCAGTGTTCAACGCTGGTCGCACAACAACCAAATTTGCCACCAGAGCATCTTTGACCACACTTTGCACAAAGACTTGGGTGCCAACCTGAACTCCAACAATTCTCCCAAACCAGCACCATTTTATTGGGCTTGCAATGGAATGAAAGGAAACGTGGTTTCCCTGTAGGAGCTCCAAGGGGTTAAATTTCCCTGGAGAAAAGAGAGTCAGATGGGTTAGTCTCAAATAAGCCGCCCATCTGGGAAATGTCAAGTTTTCTCACAATGTTTTTAAGGGTCTGTAATGTGGCTGATCACTTGCATGCATGAAAACAGCATGGGAATGCAATATTTCCTACTCTATGTGTGGTGGAGGCCTCCAGTCCAGCTGTATTTTGCTTGTCATGTTCTTGAATTCTGACACCATTTAGAACATGCCAGTTACTACCATAGAAAATGCCTTTTCATTCTGCTCTCTGGATGAAAAGCACATTAAGGCAGAAGAGAAAACCCAGCAGATTCTGGAGCTATCAGTGAGGTCTCATTCATTTATTTATTTATTTTTAAATAACATTTCATTTCATCAGGGGGTTGAGTGGGTGGGGGTAAAACTGAGTTTGACACCGTCCCAAAAATGAGAATGTGGAAGTCTGGGCTTGATGCCACAGAGGAAGAGAGCAAATGATGACAACATTACTGTCACTACATTACCACACACTGTAAATTAAAGCTGGTGGTAAGCAGTTTAAGCACCATTCCTGTCTGATTCATTAAAAAAATACAGTAGCTGTATGGGTACAAAAGTCTGGTTCTTCATGTATCTGATATATGGTTGGAAAGTTGCATTAGGGCCTGTCTTGAGGAGAGATGTGTATTTCCAGCATCCCAAGTGGAAGAGCAGATGTGCAGCCCCTGAGTCCTGTGGACAGGACCCCTTGCCTGATGTGTTGGCTCTGTCTGAGGAGAATTGTTGTTGAAATATGGGAGCCAGATCCTCCGTAGGTGTAAACTGGCAAATCCCTATTAAAGTTAATGATTTACTGATTTAGCCCAGCTGAGCTCTGGCACTCTGTGTGCAAGTGTCAAGAAGAGGAACTATTTATTCCTAAGTGAACCATTAACTTTGAGGCCTTTATGTTCATCTCTGCAGTTCAAATTCCTACTGTGTTTCTTCAAAAGAGAAGGGGGTGATATATCCCTGACTCATGTCCGTGCACCACACTCCGTGACCAGCAGAAGCTGTAATTAGCACTTCTCAATAGAGCTCTATAAGTAACTGGTTTTTCCTTCCACTGCCAAGCCAAGCACAGACCTTTTGGATTGGATCAGTGCAAAAATATTTTAATGCAAATCGATACAGCAAAACGTGTTTCTTGGGGGTAGAACAATGCTCAGCATTTCATTCTGATTCAAACTTGCTTAGCTGTGCTTTAAATAGAGTTACGAGAAACTTTGGAAAGCACATTGGGGAGAAAAGTAAAATCCTTTCAGCTGTCAAATAGCAAAACTAAGTTTTCTGAATAGTCCCAGTATGCATCCGCATATATCAGTCCAGTGAATAATTAATCAAAATCAAGGTGAGCACATAATGTAGGAGTACCTTTAAACTTCACATTTTTCACCAAAATCAGTTTTTTCACTCGGCTCAATGACTTTGTGCAGAAAGGTCTGGAAGAAAACATTCACTTTCCAGGATAACATTATCTGCAGTGGGTGGTGTTTGTATTACCTTGTCTGTCTCCTTATCCATTCATCTCTCCAGGACAGTATTTACAGAGCAGCTGAAGGAAATCGAGGTCTGCACATGATCACAATGGGCACAGTGGGTCCTTTTGTGGTGCAGGTTGGGCCATCCATCCACACAGGGAGCAGAGTTGGATGCTCTGCTCTCCCTGCTCCCCTTGCAGACAACCCTGACACTGTCCGAGCCCACAGGGGTTGATACCAGCACGGGGCTTATTCTGTTTTCCTAAATCTAAACCTCCTCTATGTCTGTGTGGCTACAAAACAGAAGTAATGGAGCTGTTGAAAGGAAAAGAGTAACAAAGCTGAGAGCTGTTGGCTCAGCCCTGCTGCTGTTCCTGTAATTTATGCACTGCTGGTGGCTGCTTCATTTTCACCACGTGTGAAGCTAAGATAGAGAAATGGAAAGGAAAGCAAACTAGAGAAAACATTATTTCTCTTGTTTGGTGATAAGAAATCCACTCTGTTTGGTGGCCACTTGTACCTGTTTAGTATTTCTTGCTCAGAGCAGAGGAGAAATCTCCTTCAGGTTAGAAAGTCCTTGGCTTTTCCCTCAAAGGGAGCAGTGAGGAGAGCCCTCAGAGAGGAGCTCTCACTGTTGGAGGCATTGTGGCCAGACAGAGATTGCTGGAGACACCAACTCCATTGAACAAAAGTGGCCAAAACCCAAGGAAACAAACCTCCCCTCTTTAATGTGACCAAAACCACCGAGTTCTGGTCCTTGGTGTGATGATGAAGCAGCAGGTTTCTACCACATGAGCTATGTGAGAACATAGAATTTGTCTGACTGCCTTGTTTTGTGGGCAAGATGGGCAATTAAAAAGCCATTCGCACACAATGCTCCAGTCCCACACTCGCACCTCGGAGCTGCTCTGGGCATCATCCTCCTTCAGACAAAACAAACCCAGGCAAAGGCACTAAGAACAAACCCATTACTAATCCCACCCCAGATTTGCGCAATCAGATCCTTCCAAGAAGTGGGATCACGTCTCCCCAAGTGTGTTACAGTTATCACTGACAAACATGAGATTTTCCAAATACTCTCTGGCTGGAATATCATTCTTGGAGAATTCCAGTTCTTACTGAGTCACCTCTGAACAATCACACAGGAACAATGAGGTTGGAACAGATCTCAGCGGGCCAAGATTTTAATCTGAGACTTCTTTAATGAAAGAAGACTTTGCTGCTGATTCCAGGGATGGAGGAGAAAACAAAAGTCTTTGCTCTTACCACCTTCAGTCCTAATGATACAACAATGTCAGTGGCCCAAGCCACAATTATTACTTAGAGCTTTCCTCCAAAAAGCGGCATTTTAGATCAGCCAAAAGTATTTGAAAATAGAAGTTGATCAGAAAGAAAAAAAATAATCAAAAGCCAAATTTATTTTGATGCTCAAAAATGTTATGAAAAGCAGAAAATATTTTCTCCTGGATATTGGAGCACCTCCCTTTCCAGTTTGCTGGTGTGGGTTATTTACTGCCTTGGTGCTCGTGAGTAGAGAGGATTGAGGTGTAGAGCAACCTCTGTACAGGCTATGAAACCCCCCTTAATGCCATTTCAGTATTTCAAAACTTCAGGTAAGCTTCTAACTACCCAAAACCAGAGATGGGAATGATGAAAAAGATTATTCTTTATTTCTGGTAGGTCACCAACTCTTCGCTACGCTGAGGATTAGTTTTGTCCAGAGAAAACAAAGCCACTGTCACTGGATCTGAACTTTTCTTCCTTTTAATGTGTGAAGACAACGATCCATGTCCGTGCACGCTCCAAATACAAACCACACCGTGGCACAGGACTGAGCAAAAACTCACAGCAGAACATTCTGGTGGAGTTAAAATTAGAAAATGATTATTCAAAACCTCTGCTACTTCCAGCTCTTAAACCCGGTTCTGCTCCGAATGCTTGGCTGTTTCTCCCGAGATTCGGTTTCATCCAATGCCATTTAACAAACTCCTATGGAATGTTTAACATGACATTGCTCTTATCTGGCTGCCCAGCGTGGGGCTGCTCTTTGCAATCATCTGATGTGTTTATTAAAAGCCTGCAGAAGGTCACTGGTGCTGCAAACCGGGGTCAGGCACAATAACGTGTGTATTGAGATGGATGAACTGCTCAGGGCTCCCCCACCTGCTGAAGGCTCTAACGAGCCAGCTGAGAGTTCCTGTCCCAGCAAACATCCCCCTGCTCAGGCACAACCTGCACACAGGGCTGAGGGCACCCATAGCCTTTGATGGTGATGAAAGAAATAAAAACAGGCCCATGGAGAATATTGGGGGGGGGAAAAAAAATCAGCCCATAATATGGTGAAAGATAGAATGTGTTCAGCTCTGAACTCTGGGCACAGACCTTAGTTTTTAAAGCACATTGCTGGTGAGTGATATGGGTTGTTTCTACAAGAATCCTGTGGGGATGGTCACAGAGAGTGAAACAGCCTCAGGTGCAGACAGGGCCCTGGAAATCCTTCCTCACCCTCCTCTGCACCCTGTGGACAGCACAGCCATCCCCCCCTGCCAGAGCAGCCAGCAGGGATACAGGGCCTGGGGAAGGATCCTGCTCCCTTGGAGAAAGGAACCTAAATTCATACAGTCATAGAATGGTTTGGGTTGAAACAGACCTTAAATTCATGTTTTCAATACAGAGTACGTACATTATCCAGAATTTCATGTAGAATAGAGGGGCTTTCAGTGCATCTCTTTCAGAGCAAGCTGTCTGTCCCTAAGGGGGACATTTAGGGAAGGATGTTCAGCATCCAATGCACTGTTATGGATGATGGGGGGACTCATCTGCAGCCAGGGGAGTTGTGTCACTTCCACCGGCACCAGCAGCTTTCCCCGGGCCACAGGGGTCTCAGTTCACAGCGACCAACCTCCCTATGGAGGAATACAGACCCAACTTTTGCTAAAAGCAGAAAATTAGTGACAGAGAAGAGATTTGGCTCTGCATCTATGTCAGAGCCAGTGTCCTACGGGCTTCTTTGGTGCCCAGCAGTGCCCCCACCCCTAAGGGCACCGGAGCCTGCCTGTCTCCCTCCTTCCTTCAAACCAACGAATATCTTTGGAAATTAAGCGAAAATATGAGTTTATTCCTATAAACGGGAGCTCTGGGAACGGCCCGACGCTACCACCTGCGGGGCAGAGCTGGGAATGCAGCCGGGACCGGGAATGGGAACGGGACAGGGATGGGACGGGAATGGGATGGGAGTAGGGAAGGATGGGGTGACTGATGCCTAGAGAGCGTCCTGGCCATTGTGGATCAGCTGTGGCCCTATGACTTGCTCCAATGCCACGGCTGGATCTGTAAAGGATACAGAATAAATCCTAATTCCATAGTTACAGAGTAAGACTTCAGCTGGAACCTACCCCAACCATCTGGTGCAACTGCTGTAGGAACAAGAAAGGCCAGAGTTAAACTCCACTGCAAGGACAGAATCAAATTGAGACATTATTTTGGTGTCTATGACTTCTCCATCAGTCAGGACTCCCCAGTGGGAAACAGGCAAAACACAGAGCCAGAGTTCAGGTACCCCAGGAGTGGGACACCAACTAGAGACAGAGCTTCTGAAGTCCAGTTCTGCCCATCATCCAGGAAGAACAGAGCAGCCTCTTCCCCTCTGAGATCTGCTGGGGGGACCTGGATTATCCTTCCCTATGATCAGCCACTTCACTGCTCTCTGAGGACAGTGACAATGAGGTGTAGGGCTGAGGGCACCTCTGAAGAGCAGGCACTAAAATCCAGCCAATTTGAACCTACTAACCTTGAAGCAGAGAATGAATGGTCTCTCAGCTGCTCCCTACTCACAGTACAGTCACCCCTAACCATGACAAATTACAAAAAAAGCCAGGTATGGTGTTTTATCTTAGTAATGAGGCAGCTTTTCCATTTCAGGCCTCTGAGAGGCTCACAAAAAACAGACAGAAATAGCTGAATTTAAAACCCAAACAGCATGAAGTCACCTTTAGAAATCTGAAGCATATATATTTATTCCACTGGAGTAATAAACACCAAGTACCTTTAAGCTGAAGGTGGGCAGCCTGCAGGTCAGGCTCAGCACAAGAGCACGATTTTAGGCCAAGATCTGTCCAGCTCTGGTGCCTTGGCTTTGCTGTTGTAAACCATCTGCTCAGCTTCATTTCAAAACACCGGGGGCTGGGAATCAATCATAGTTTTCTTTTGGTTGATACTTGTTTTGCTCTGCTTCTCAGCTTTTAATACTTCACGGCCCGGGCTCAGAAGTGCGTGCCAAGAACTGCATCACATCGATAGGAACAAAACTCTGGCAAATTCAAGCTGGCCCTCCGAATCCATTAGTGCCCTAGGAAATTCGGGAGTTGGAAGCGTGGCAATGGAAAGGTACAGCTTTGGTTTACATATGTTGACGTGAGGATCTCAGTTGCACCCGTTGTGAGAGGAACCGCGCGCGGTGCTGAGTGAGGGGGTTCTCCAAGGGGGAATGGAAAAATCAGAAATGGACCCTGTGTGGGAGCAATACACCGAGGTGCTGACAGCTTAATGAATAACTTGACTGTTATGACAGTAGGACACCTTGCAGTTCCAAGAGCAAATATTTGAAATCATATGCAATGCAGGAAATGTATATATGTATGTAGAGAATACACGGCTCGCCCGTATCACTAACAGATGGGCTGTGTTTTCACTTCAGAGGTTTTCTTCTCCACAATCATGACTTACTGGGGGTGAGAGTGAATCCATAGCTTGCAACTGATGACATAAAATGGAGCAGTGTATTAAAATCCCCTTTTTATGGTGGCCATATGGCTCAGAGGATTTGGTAACAGTTAATTAAGATATTTGCCTGTAGCCCCCCCCATAAATCCAGCTCTTCTCCTACTGCTCCAAAAGCTCCAGCCAGGCTATGGGGTAGAAAAATGGTGATTAAAGGATGGTTCTTTATGGATACAGTTACATTATTAAATAAATAAAAAGATATATTCTGCTCTACTGTGTTGCCATTTGCATCTCCTAAAGCTTCAGTGGAATATGGTGGAAAAAACCTACGTTTAGTCCAAGGGTTTTGCCTGAAACAAGTTTGAGAGGTGCACATGAAAGTGGGGAATTTGTGAGGATCTGGAAATACCAGTTTCTGCCATGTAGCAGTTTTGGGGAACTGAAGACTCTCTGTTCCAGATTTATATGTCTAAAGCCTGTCATACTCCATCATTCCCTGACACCAGGAAAACCAGGCAGCCCTTCCCTAAAGATGTACAGCTGATCCTATCAAGAGTTACCTTTTTTCCTCTCTTGAGAATGGATGGGAACTCTTTAAATCCATGGGGTTTGTGATTTCCCTGGATTATTCATGGGTAATTATTAGTTATTACACATAACTCAGATTTTGAACTTGATTTTTTCTTTAAAATTAATCCCTCACTAAGGAAGCTGTTGTGATGTTTTCATTAAGGAATTCCTCCTCTCTTCAGCATCCTCTGTCAGAAAATTATGATTATTATTTTAGCAATTTGTTCTGTGTATAAGGAACATGATCGTTTCCATTTCCACTAAATAGATCTCCATGAGCACTTTGTTAATGTTATCTATAAAAAAACCCCTCCAACCAACCAAAGACCTTTGAAGCTGGAGACAGCTGATTATTTAAAGCAGCTGGAAGAAAGTCTGATTGACAGCAGAAAAGTGAAATTATGGAACTCCTATAAAAGTCAAGATGTTCTTACATGTCTAAAGGGAAGACAAGACAGTTGCTGCTTTTAAATATAATGAAGGAATTTAGTACTGATGCAGTTGAAGGGAACAGTTTTTGGGAATATACTTAGTATTAAGTGAGATTCAGAAAATATAAATTGAATTGACTAATAATAAAGAGAATTAGTCCAAGAGAGTTCCTTCCAGCAGATCTTTCCCTGCTGTTCTACCTTTCATTTTCTGGTTATTACACACATCCCGAAGTTCATCTCCGGGGAATCAACTTTCCAGCCCTGGGATCTGTTGGGGCTCAGTCCTTGGGGAAGGAACAGTCCAACCCAAGCATTTCAGGGGAGCCTGGCAAGGTAATTGTCTCCTGCAGCTGTCAGGACTAATCACTCAATGGAAACCAGGCCCCAGCACTTGTGGTAGCCTGAGGGCAAGTAAAATATCAATTGGGCTACAAATCAAGGGAGCAGCATCCTCCTGCCCCATGAATCAGGTAAATGAGACAAGCAATTCAAGTGCTAAGTCAACATGGGCTGTATAAACAGGGCTTTGGAAACTCTATTTCAGTGATTTGCTTCACATTCTTTTTAAAGGCAGCTAAAAAAAGAGAGAACATGAACCAACTGCTTGGGTTGGATGAACTAATTGGGACAAAATAACCAAAATTCTGATGTCTTCACAGAAATTCCAGCTCAATATATGATCTATTTTGGTTGGGAAAAGGTATCAAATTTTTTAAAAAACCCTCTATGCTTCGTTCTTGTTCATTTAGTTACAGATTTGAAGCAGAAGTATAATACACAAGGATGACATTTGAACTGTTTTATTCATCTGCAAACAAATATTGGGTATTTTTGCACATTTGGGATTTGCAGATTGATTTGCAAACTGAAAGAACTGGGATCAGCTTTGCAGGGAAGAGCCCTCTAAGTAGGCAAATCCTTAGGACAATAAGCTGACAGATAAAAACTTGGCATTTTTCCCTGATTATTTTCCCCTTCCTCCCAAATTCAAGTTTCTGAATGTGAATCCAAAGCAGAAGAAAGTTACAGCATAAATCCTGGGAATTTGTAGCAGCTGAAGGGTGATGAGTGTAGGCTTGTTGTTTGGTACAAAGGGAGCAGAGAATTCCCAGCTGGTTCAAGGGGCTTTACCGGCCATAAAAAGAATAAAAGACAAGGCAAAATGGGCAATATCAAAATCATCTGCAGCAATCTCCCCTCTGGGTACAGGTGTCTCCTAAAGTGCCCTAATCCAGACACTTTGCAGAGGATTCTTGAGGCAGTGGCTTGATCAAGAGGAGACAAGCACAAGAAGTGACACATTTATTGTCACTTTAGAGGAAGGTCTTTAAGTCCTGCATAGACAGACATGGCTGGGTAGAATTTCACAGAATCACAATTGTTTGGATTGGAAGGGAATTGAAAGTCCATCCAGTCCCACCCCTGCCCTGGGCAGGGACACCTCCCACTGTCCCAGGTGGCTCCAACCTGGCCTTGGACACTTCCAGGGATGGGGCAGCCACAGCTTCTCTGGGCACCCTGTGCCAGGGCTGTGCCACCCTCACAAGGAAGAAGTTCTTCCCCAAATCCAATCTAAGTCGACCTTCCTTCATTTTAGGACCATTCCCTCACCATGCCCTTGTGATTAATCCCTCTCCAGCCTTCTTGTAATCTCACTGTCACACTAACATAGAATTAAAGAAAAAAGACTCAACCTCCTCTCCACCAAAACCCAATCCCAATAATAAATAAAATCAGGCCAAAAATGATATTGTTTAAGTAGCTGTTTAGACAAGGACACCTCGGAGCTGGGGGTGAAGAACAGTGAGGGGCTGAGCAGGGGGAGCTCCTGCCTGGGTCTCCTCCCACAGTCTCCATCTGAACCCAGTCATTCACATCTACTGTCTGGCATCACTGATTCTTTTTCAAGGTAAATATTTCCCTTCACTAACAGGCCCAGAATGGGAACCCAGCCCGTTTGCACCATCTTAAGTAGGTGAGATCCATGTGTTTCTATAATACACGTTTGTAAAACACATCAGGACTCAGAGCTCACTCTCCTCTCACTTCCCCAGCTTCTGCACTGATGTCACTCCAATGCCTCTAATCCTTTTTTACACTAAAGGGAGAATAAGAGTCCCAGTGTTTCCAAATATGACTCTACCAACATATTACAGACCCTTATTGTAAGGGCTGTGGAGAGCTCAGCCTTGCTTGGACACCAGTTTTGACTCATCAGATGTGGATTTAAATAATCATAACATCCACAGCTCCTTCACAACCAAAGATGGAAGAGAGATCAAAATGATGGGATAAATAAATGGGTTTTAAGATTGTACCTACTCAAGATAGAGAACAGGTTTAGAGTTAAACGTTAGTCTGGAGTCATAATAAATGAATGTTCCTGTTTGAAACAGAAATGGGAGAAAATGAAAATATTGTGGCATAGAAATAAATAAAGATATTGACTAATATCACTTTGGGATGGACTCAATCTCCAATAGAACAGGGAAGCCTTGTACTTGACATTTTGTTGTCAAGGTGCCTAAAAAAAGGCTAAACCAAAAAGGTTTTAATATTCATTTTTACAAAAATAAAAAATAATGCTTTTCAATAGAATTTTTTAAAAATTAAAAATCTTCTTCTTGTTTTTTTTTTTTTCCCCTTCATTGTTCTAGCCTTTGTGGGGAGACAGCCAAATCTACTGGAATATCTAAGTGTCTGAAATGCCAGGATTGCCCTTCCAGAAGCAAGGATTACACATAGAAGAGAGAATCCTGGTAATGTTTCCTACAGGATGTACTTGCACTTGCTTCCTCTGTAAAATAAAGGAGGAAAATAAGGCAGAAAATCCTTGTGTTTGGCACCACAAGTCCTTGATGAAGACCGACTGTCAAGTCTTGAAAATGCAGAACTGATGGGAGTGATCCCAGACCGGGATGGAGGAAGATGTCAAGCAAAGATCAGAAGGGAGGGGAGCTGGGGGGTCACTGCTCACAACTCACTCCAAGTTGTGGGACAGAGGGAAGGCTCCTCAGGGATATCTGGGCTCACTTCCCTCTCCCTCAACTGCCACTCGCTTCTGGAAGAACAGACACAAACTTATCATTGCCAGTGTCTTTAAAGATGCCCACACATGTTCCCTGCAGAGCAGGGAGAGGGGGGAAAAGGCCATTTTGTCTGGCCAGGTATCAGTTTTAGGCTTGTCTTATCTCCACACCCCCCTTCCCAACACGAGGCTGGGCCTGGGCAGGGTGAGGGGAGAGCTCCAGCTCTGCCTCCCGAGCTCTGATAACACAGATCCATGAATTGCCCTTTTCAGTCCAGCTCACGGTGTGCAGCCAATCTTTATCTCCAGTCTTAAGGAAGGAAAAGCAGAAACCAGCTAAAAGCCTTTCTTTCCCCCCGTCCCTGATATTCTCTAAGTCACATTGGGAGATTAATATTGCAACTGTTCCCTCCTCCTTCTCCCCCCACAAATCCCTGTTGTGACTCAACAGGCTGATAAACTTCAAAATAAAAACAGATGTGGCAGGAAGAATGATTTATGGACTCCTCCACTTACTCCAGGTTCTACGTAATGCCAGGGTTTGGGGCTTTTTTTTTTATTTATTTTATTTTATTTTATTTTATTTTATTTTATTTTATTTTATTTTATTTTATTTTATTTTATTTTTATTTATTTTATTTTATTTTATTTTATTTTATTTATTTTCCACTTAGTATTATTACTCAACTTATTTCTACTTCCAGATTTGGACAGGAAGAAAGGTGGGAGCAATACCCAGAGCTAGAAACCAGCATGAGGAGAGAGAAACACTACTGAAATGTGATGGGAACTGCCAGAGATCCAGAGGGATGGCAACAGACCACAGATGGGAAGGAGGAGGGAGAAAAGTTATACAGAAAGGAAAAAAGCCCACAGATTTCCTCCCTTTAACAGACTGAAAGTCAATAAAATTAAAAAAATTGCAAAAAGCAAATTCCATTGGTCAATAAGCAGAAAGAGCAGAAAACTGGGACAAGTGAGAATGAGGGTGATCATGTTGTAATGAAAAAATAAATTTGAGACATGAGGAGAAGATAAGAAATGTTCCAATGTCATCTGAATAGATGCCTTTGAAATGCATTCCAGGACCTTCCAGCCATTCCCAGTCACAGGTGACTGGGAACACATGTTTGGAGGAGCTTGGAGCACCAAGTCAGAGCAGGGAAATGGGATTCAGGGGCATAAATTCAGCTTTATGAGTGACTGGCAGTCCTGGGGTATTGTCGTTTTGAAAGCTTTGCTTCAAATTCCAAAGAACTGATCACACTAATTACTGAGATCATTAAAATATCCATTAAATAACCAGGTGAGCAGAGAGGACATGGAACTTGTCTTACTGGTGCACTGGTGCACGAGAAATTTGTCGAAATAAACCCAATAAAAATTAAATCATCTCATAGTAAGCATCCCCAAAGACACACACAAGTGTCTCTATCAGCAGGTAGGTAAATCATTAATAAATTATATGTATGAAAAGAGATTTTGCTGGACAAGAACCAGGAGGGGAGGAGCTTGAACTTGAGGCAACCGCTCGGCCTTAGCTGTGTGTGCTGGCTCAGATCACATCCTATCTGCAGTTCTCCGCTGGCTTTCTAGCATTTCATGCCTGTTTTCACTCAAGTGTTTATTTCTATAAACAGACCCAACCTCAGAAAACAATATAATGACATCCTTCCTGGGGGAGGAGGGGGAGAGAAGTTTCCTCAAATTACTCTGGAGAGTTTCCGCCGGGTTTTTATTTTCAATAATCCGAGGGGTAAACGGCTGCTTTTGAACTCTGCCCTCTGCCCTTTTCATTTTGCAACCTGGGCAAAGATCAAGCCCAGAGTCAAAAGTGGCAGCAAAAATGGCTGTGATATGGGGGTGCTTTCCTCTCTCCAAGCCATCATGATTATGTTTACAGAATTCATTATAAACTCAGGGGCCAGATTAAAAGCAAATGTCTAAGTGTCCCGTGGGGAATTGCAGGGCTGAGGATGCAGCTTCCAAGAGGTGTGTGGGAGCTGTAGGGGGTTGTGAGCACTACCAGGAAAGAGGGAGCAGGGGGATGCTGAAGGTGAAACGTGGGCACGGGGGTCACCAAGAGGACCAGAGGTGAAGGTGGGGAGGAAGCAAAAAAAAAGAGTCAAGGAATTATTTCACCACTTTAAAACCAAGGCAAAGCAATACAGGACAAATCTTTCCAAGTGGGTGCACACAGTTTTAGCAAGATCATGGCAGAGGAAAAAAAATCCACCCAGACATAAAATTGGGACAGTCCAAGACTGAGTGTACAGACCATGTTGAAAAGAGCACTTTAACATAATCTGGACTTCTGGGCTCCTTTTGAACATGTGAAAGACATTCAATAGCATGAGTTGCAGAGAAAAGCAAGGTATGTAAGGGAATGCCAAATATATATTTAATTATTTGCTATTCCTGCTGTTCCATTCCCAATCAGTTGAATTTTAGCTTCCTGTCTTCTGTCCCTTACTGCACCAAGGCCTCTGTGCCACAGAGCCAGGGGATAGCCAGGCCCTGGGCTCAAATGGATGTTCTAACAGTGCCATGTCCTTGGAGATTATCAAGTGGCATTTTTCATTGTGAAGAAGGATTTGAAAACAGCAGAGAGGCAAATAGTCTAAATGGGTCCCTTTTCTTCTGCAAGAGCTTCATGGTAATTGCTGCTGACAGGACTCCTGTGCAGCAGAGAGGTCTCAGGAAGAGCTGGAAACCATCTTGGAGCTGATTAATGAGAGGTGTTATCCCTGACCCCTGTCACAGGGAGCCTCCCTGTGTGTGCCATCAGTGAGAGGGAGGTAGTGGACATGAGTTCATTTGGGATAGGATGGGGAGGAAGTGGATGAAAAGTAAATTGGTTTAAAAGTTGGTTCCTGGAGTGACTGTGGATAACTTGGTTTTTTTGGTTATGACTATTTTGAGGCTGTCAGTGCAATTGTTCAGAGAGTCTTTTGTGACAGGGCTTGGAGAACCAAAAGTTTGCCAAAATTTCACTGTTTCCAGTGTGTCAGTGGTGAAGGCAGGATTATCCACAGCCCCTGGAGTCCTTTGGAATAAACCTGCTTTGGACATCCCTGCCTTCTCTGCACACAGGTAATTGCAAGTCTGACACAGGGAATCTCCCAAAGAACCTCTTGGAAATTCCTTAATTCCCAATATCAGAGAACCACAGATTGGTTTGGTTTGGTTTGGTTTGGTTTGGTTTGGTTTGGTTTGGAAGGGACCTTAAAGCTCATCTCATTCCACGCCCTGGCATGGGCAGGACACCTTCCACTATCCCAGGTTGCTCCAAACCCCGTCCAGACAGGCCTTGAACATTCCAAGGATGAGGCAGCCACAACATCTAAGAAAAGAATAATGTGGCTTTACAGTGTGTTTATGTTCTTCTGCACAACAACCTGTAGCCTCTATTAACTGCTGCAGAACTGAAGCACCATTTTGCAAGAGGTAACATGGAATTTTCTCCAAGTTGTGCTAAAACCCACTTCCCATTTTACACAATTTAGCAACTCCAGCACAGCCTACACAGCTTTAAACATATTTGATTTCAGTTAAGTAAAATGGGCAACTGTAGAGCCCCAGGAGAGCCTTTAATGGGTCACTCATCCATCAGGTTGGTGGGCAATGGGCTGCCTGGCCTTTGTGGATTGTTTGTGCTCCTGGAGCACAACATCCCTCCAGCTCTCCCCAGAGCTGCCTTCAAGTGGCCAACATTTACCAAGGATATATTCAGATTTCACTTGAGCCTGGCTGTCAAACTTTGTGTATTTTTCCAATGTCAAACAGATTTTAAGATGGAGGAAGGAGATAATGTGATGATAAAAAGACTTGCCCAATTTCAAGGTAGCTTTTAAAATATTATATACAGCACAGGAGAATTTATTTTCCCCCCAAATTTCCAGTTGAGTGGTAATGGAACACATCTATAGAGTGGGCCAGGAGCAGATTTTCCTAAAGAAAATATATGTGTGCATGTCCCTGCTGATCTCTGCACACATTTGCACACACACAGTCCACCATGTGGTGCTGGATATTTTTTTTTTCTCTAAGGCATATTTTAAACTTTCTTTTCTATCAGCTTGTAAAACATGATTTTTATTCTTCCTTTAATGGCCTGGGCTAATTACTCACAATGACCTTTGACCTTCAAGTGCCTTCATTTATGGTAGCACATTCCTTTCAGCAGAAACATATTGGCTTGGTTTTACAGGGTGCTGATGTCTGGCCTGGCAGCCCAAACCTCAACAGTCCTACAGCATCTACAGCCTGTTTTGAGAACCAGAAGAACCATCCCAGTTTCCCATAAACACTGTGAAAGTTTCACCTGAGCAGAAACCCCGAGATTTCTCTCGATATTAAGGTTCTGCCACTGGAATTTCTCTCAGGCAAATTTGCTAAATCACTATAGATTTGGGCAGGTGGGAAGGCATGTGCAGTACCGTGGCTAAATCAGGGAATGAAAGATTAGCTGTGCTGGTAGAAAGGGCTCTGGAACTGTCCTGGGCCAGGTTGGAGCAACCTGGGACAGTGGAAGGTGTCCCTGCCCATGGCAGGGGTGGGACTGGATGAGCTTTAAGATGTTTTCCAACCCAAACCATTCCATGATTCCCCTGGTTTGATGCACTGAAATCCTGAGGAGAGCTGAGCAGAGAAAAGGCTCTGTTAGTTGAGTTACACAACACAGTTCTACCATCTCTTGGTGAGGCAGCACTACAGTATTTCCAATAATTAACATTCTACACAGAAGACTTTTAGTGCTTATCTCTTCCACAGACAGAATGCTACTCCTGAGGATTTAAAATATAGGCAGCAAAAAAGCCCAGGCATATCACAAAATTAATTTCAATTTATTAGAATTTATCAAAAGTATCACAAAAGAGTTTTACCAAACACATGGATGCTGCAGGAAAAAAAATCCTGAATCCTGACCTATTTATTACCAATATCAGCAGGATCATGTACTAACAAGGAATTAGGGGTAGGCCCTTGGCTGGGTTTAGAGCTGTGCCTTCTGCAATAACCTCTCCCTGATTTTGGACAAATTGCTTAAAATTTGAAACTGGAAGGTGCTGAACCTTCTGGCCCAAGTGCAGAAGCTCCATTTTAACATAAAATTTAAGAGCAACCTCCAGTCTGCCCAGAAAGATATTCTTGAGCACAGGGCAGAATTGTTGAATAGCTGAAATGAGGTTTCTGTCCCAGCTTTTTGTATGTAAAAATTCACCTTTTGTGAGGAGAAGCAACAACATTAAATACATTAAAGCTGCTCAAATGCTATTGCAAAGACAGGAAAATTGAGTTAAACAGTCTATGAGTGGATATTGTGCAGTACAAAAAAGAGAACTAGTTCTTTGTCAATCACTGTTTACCTAAAATAGAAAAATCGACCCCCCAAAAATGTCTCTGTTGAGTTCTGGAGAAAGAAGAGGAAGAGTCACACGGAAAATGAATGTGCTCGTAGGTGTTTTGCAGTAGTTACATAGTTTTCATGATAAGCCTTTAAGCTTTTGGGTTATTTTTCTTGGGTCTTTTAGAACCTTTTTCCCCTCCCTCAGCCTCCTGTGCACTAATAGAGACTCTCAGAGAAAGACCATTTACTTGCCCCGTTGTCAACGCATCTGGACGTCTTGTCAAAACAATATAATTTTACTTTGTAACTTTTTGACACTGGTATTTATTGCACCTGTCTTTAGTCATGATTTATGACTTGTCTGGTGAGTATTACTCTACAGCTCCAAGTTTACAATCCCAGATAAGTGAAGCATTTGAAGTCCCGAATGGGCCACAGATTTATAGATGGACATTTCTCTCCCCTCCTCCAAAAAGGGAAATTAAGATGAGCCTTTTCTCCCGTTTTTCTGGGTGGCAGAAATCAAGATAACCAAAAGTTCTTTGAAAAGAGGATGAAAAAAAAAAAAAAGAAAAAGAGAGAACAAATTGCTATTTGCTGCTGTTTCTATTAGAGATAAGGTAAAATGATCTGTGTTAAGGAAGTGCTTTGTTTTAATTAATCAGTATCTGGCCATTTGTAGGGCATTTTAACACCCAGAACTGTCAGTGTTGAGAACATCAGCATTACACGAGTTACAGCATCCAGAAAAATCCATCAGCTTGACACTCTCAATCAGTAGATTTGTAACACTTTTTGGGATAATACTCATCCCTCCTTAGCAATGAAACATTAAGGCCAAATACCTAAACCCCAGACCTGACCTACCTGAGCAACCCCACTGAACAAACTGGGTTTATTCCCTCCCAGTGTTAACTGTCCCCATGAGAAACTTGTAGTTTGAGTGTAAATATTTGATAAAAGTAATAATCTTGTAAATAACTCAATTTTTCTTTTCTCCTTTCATTTTGGAAAACCTGAATTTGGGGCTTAAATCAACTTGACAATACCCCTTAAATACAGAGTATATTTGAAAGGTATTTATTATTCTAGTGCTGCTAAAGCAGTTCTTTCAAATTTGCCAGACTTGAAAACAAATCCAGGTTTCCTTCCTAATCCAGGTTCTTTTCCAATCTGATCCCCCCTTGCAGATGTAACACAAGACTGTTGCCACAGTTGGATTGTTGTAATGGAATTATCCTTCCTGTGTCCCTCAGCTAAGCCAAAGCAACATGTGAAGTTGTGAATGTCAGATAACATTGTTGGGTAAACACATTTGTCAAAATTCCATTGGATTCCAGAGGTACTTGACAAGGTTTGCTACTGCAATGCCCTTGAGATCTATAGATGAGATTCCCTGCACTGATCCACTGATAGCACTTGGGTGGAAATCAGGGGCTGGAAAGTCTGGGGAGCTCTACAAGCAAAACCTGAAATTTCTTTTCCAAGCATTTTTCAGCGTTCAAATAAAACCCAAACCAAATAAACCCTCTTTCCAATGTTATAGAAGGGACAGAAACTCCCCACTGCCCAGGGCTGGTGACTGCCTGTCCCAAAGCCCCTCGGATTCTGTATCAGCAGCAGCACGAGCTGCGTCTCCTGCCCCAAACTTTGCACATTCCCGACTCCTTTGATGGATTGCCAAGGAAAACACCGGGCAGGCATCAACTGTGCTGTTGCCACGGAGATGGAGAAAGCTGGGGCAGTGGGAGCAGAGATTTCCATCAACAGGACTTTAACAAAAGCCTTGATTCAGTGGCTCTTGGGCTGATGCTTCTGGGCTTTAGCAGGGAACACAGAAAATGGGGGATTTACTGCTGAGCTTGCTAAGAAACTCCAAGTTGTGATTCCTTCAGGGAAGAAGGAACAGTCCTATTTTTTTTTTTTCTGACTCAAGGCTGACCTTTTTAATTCTTCCTTGCCCTTTAAAGTGAGAAATAATGAGGCTGGTTCTACCAGTCAGATGTAATTCATTGCTATTTGGAGATATCTCCCTTATAGACTTTGGGATGTGGAGTCAGGCCATCAGTTGGGATTCTCACAGAAGCTACTTGCTGCTTTAAAAGGCAGCAAAAACACCTCCAATTGTTGTGACTGATCTCTGAGGACAGAAAAATCTGTAACTAAAACTGATTATATTTGTTACACAAAAAATATACATTTTTATGGAAGACCTTGTTGGCAACTTGTGCTTGAAAGGTTTGAAATAAAGAAGAACTTGACAGAGCAGAATGAAAAAGCAAAGGGAGATTTTTCCAAAGTCTCATTTCAGCTGTTGCACAACGAATTGGTTTTTTATTCATATTTGAACTTGGAACAATTGGACTCAATCTTAGAGGTCTTTTCCAATCTAAATGGTTCTGTGAGTTCTGATGTTAATACATTCAAATGCACTTCCAGATTTTTCCAACTAATAACCAGCAATTTGTGGGACAATTTTTTTGTATAAACTGATGGAAATTTGTACTCGCAAGTCAGAAGTAGCTGCTTTAGATTTAAAAACAGAATTTAAGAATTTAATGACTGAACTTTCCTTGAAAGTGATGTGCACAGGACTACTGCATTTAGAAAGAAAAACTAACATTTGATTAGGTTATGAAGCCCTAAAGGCAGAATGAAAATTAAAATAAGAAACTTATAGATTGTTTACAGATTTCCATCTCAACTAGAAATATATTTTCAGGCACTTAGAGCAATTAAATTATACATCTTGATAAACAAGCATCAATTAAGGGAAATTTTATACAAAGTTTAAATGAAACTCAGATATTTTCATGACTGTCTTAGGAGAGTTTGTGAAACATCACCCACTAATGGTTCCTTATGTTTTAAAAATTAAAGTGCTGGTGTTCTAGAAGCCACAAAGAGGTTGATTTTCAGGTTCAGCTATGGCAAAAGCAAGACAAAAATACTCAATTTCTGATCACTGTCATTCTCTGAGCACAGTTGGGCGCTGGGAGACACCACCTCTGATGCTCAGGAAGGAAGAACAAGTGGAGAACACGTATTTCAAACAGATCAAGGTGCTAACAACCACCAACAGTTGGAATGGACAGAAAACTTCAGCCTTCAGTCCTTAGGAGAATCTCAGCAGAGTCCAGGCTGACCTGGGAAATGGACAAATTATTCCACAGCTCAGCATCCCATGGAAGCCTTTAATCCTCCCTGGAAGCAAGAGCCAATGGATATTGATGGTCCAAAGCTCCTGGAGATAAGCTTTGCTCCAGTTTACCTTGTCCTTCTGCATTACCACAGACAAGGGGAAAGAATTTCACCCCAGTCTGCTCATTGCATTTGAATTGTATGGAATTGTGCTGCTATCCTCACTGGATTTGATCCAGTGTATGAGGCCCGATGGAGCTTGCACTGGAATTAAACCAGAGCATCCAGGACAACATCTGGAATTGGCAGCTGCATCTGTACACATCTGGTTTGTTTGAAACACACCTCAGCAGACTGGCCAGTTACAACCAGCTGCTTTAAGGAGCTCAGAGTTCAGGGGGAGATCTGTGAGGGAGAACTTCACACAAGTCCAAGACACTTCAGCTCATATTTCAAACCAGCTCACCAGCAAATCAATTATGGTTCCATTAACGCCATCTCACAGGTAGGAGAAATTATGCAAGCACACAGTCCTTCCCCTTCTTCTGTAGATAATCAGCACAAGTGAATTCTTTCCACAGAAACTGGGAGAAAAATCACATTGCTACTCATGCTTAACCAACTCAACAAGTGGGTTGCCAAGCCTGTGACATCATCACTGGCAACACACAAACTTCAGATTAGAAGTAGCCTGATGACATCACCCTCCCAGTTTCTATCTAACAGATGGTTTCTGTATATTGTGTAATTTTAGATCATTATTCATGGTTTGGGTCGGTATAATTCAGGAAGTGAAAAAACTGCCAAGAAAAATTGACCTGGAACCAGTTCAAAGAGACTGAATTATTTTATTGATTAGACTCCTCAGCTTTCATTTTCCAGCAGAGCCACCATGAATCATCGATACACACTAATATCTGAGTAATTTCTGCGTGAGCTGAATTAAGTGCCCCAAAACAAGGTAAGTTTTGAAGGATGAGGTCTTCGAGCTGTTCGAAAACAAGATAGCTGAAGTGATTTGCTGGGCAGGCCTGAAAGGGGGCCAGAAGCTATTTACTGAGGCAAGTGGTTTGTTTGAACTGGATTTTTATTTATTTTCGTATTATACTTGTTGACTTCATATCCGCCCTCAGCTCAAAGGCTTGGGAGAGGCTTGTTTTCACCAACAGGAACGTGGGCCAGGAAGGTCCTTCTGAGAGGCCTCACCAGGCACAGCCCCAGCCTTGAGATAAAGCACCACAATGCTCATGGAGGAAGGGAATGACTAAAGGGAATGGGGTATAAAAGGCAGCGGAGCCTCTTTATTCCAAAGGTTTATGAGAGATGATGGGTGAACTCTCCATCACTGGTCCCACAAACACATCAGGCAGGTGCTCCTGTGGCCCTGAGCACACAGGTTTGCCATGGGAGTGAGTTTCTTTCCTGAAGGATCCACTAAGTGCAGGATCCAGCTGCAAATCAGGAATGGGATGAGGGAAAGAACACAATTTTCTGTCAGGGTACTCCAACAACTCCAAGTTTGAGGTGTCTTCCACCTCTGAGACAAGTCCCACAATGGGTGTGACAATTTCCCTGTAGTGGTTTCCCAACTGGACATTTAGAAATGATCCAAAGCCAAATTATCTAAATATATTAAAGCAGAACATGAGGATTTTAGGTGAGAAGAGACATCAAGTCCAGATCACACTGGAGCAACCGAAAGCAGCTCAGCCCCTTCTGGTTAATACTCAGAACAATCAGCTCATGACCAGATCTCCCAACTGTGCAGGAAGGAATGTGTGAAGGAAATATCTGAGTCTGGGTGGTGGTTTTCTGTTCTGAGTGTTCAGCTTTTTGATGCTATTCCCCATCACAAGTGATACTTAAATATTGCTCCTGAACAACTCTGGGGTCCCTTGAAAATGGAGGATAGATACAGTAAATGTCAAATTTGTAATTTAGCTCCTAGAATTCACCTTTCCATAGAACAGAAAGAACCATTGCATTGCAAACAAGGCACCTCTCTATCAGCAGTCAAGCTCCTCTGTAAACTGGATGTACTCTTATCTCAGCTTTTGAGGAATACTAAAAAAACACCTTCCCCTGACCAAGTATTTTTTACCTGTACAGGAACTACAGATTTCACATGTCTCTGGTGAGATCATTTCATCATTTACTACTTGTCCTCTTACCAAGATATTCTGGTTTGCCAATTCTAAAGACTTAGGGAAGACATTCTAGTTTAATTAAAATCTTCACAAAGGAAAAAAAATCTTACCTTGCCTTTCCAGTCAGAGGAATAAAATATGGCATTTCAAACCTGACTCTTTCCATCCTCAAACATGTGGTTTGACACCATTGTGTTTCGTAAGAATATTTTACAAGTTTGGGGTTTATTCTAATGTAAAATTAAAATAAATTTGAAAGCTGCAAAATAGGGAGCATTGTTCAAATGCCAGGTTTAACACCTAGGTTTTGTTACTTGATTTAAAAGTGCTGAGGTTGCAAAAGCCAAGGGAAACTTGGGTTTAGAGGATTTTTACAACTGGAACCTGCCCTCTGTGCTTACAAACAACATGTCCCCTGCACAAGCTGGATTTGGTGGGAGATGTGTCCTGGAATTATAAGTGGAAGGGTTGGACATGGAGCATTTTTTCAGGTGGACTGAAGATTCTGCAAGAGGTGAACAGAGCAGCTCATCCTTGACTGCAGGAAGAACGTCTCTTCCTCCAAAGCAAGTACCCACTTAACTCCAGGACAAGAGGAAAGAGCCTCAAGTTGCCCCAGGGGAGGTTCAAGCTCCGTGGAAGGGGTGGTCAGGCCTTGGAAGGGGCTGCCCAGGGAGGGTTGGAGTGCCCATCCCTGGAGGTGTCCAGGGAAGGACTGGATGTGGCACTCAGGGCCAAGGTGGGGATGAGGCACAGCTTGGACTCCATGGGCTGGGAGGGCTTATCCAACCTCAATGATTCTATAATTCTCCCCTCTGTCCTCATTTTATATTTGTTGATAAACAAAAGGGCCAATTTTATGGTAGTAACAGCAAATCTTATCAATCTTCCCAAGCTGGCAGAGATTATCAACCACGATAAATTGCTTCACATTCCAGCTAATAACACTCCTAATCTGAATGAAAAGCCAAACAACTTTTTTCCCTGACATTTTAAAGAGTCAGAACATCCAAGCAAGGCCAATCTCAGAATGGTTTGGGTTGCAAGAGATCTTGAAGCCCACTCAGTTCCACCCCTTGCTGTGGGCAGGGACGCCTTCCAACATCTCAGGTTGCTCCAAGTCCCATCTTTATTGTCCAGATGATTTTATTAACTAAATCTTCCTGAAGACTCATAACAGCCATAAATACATCCTGAGAAAATATTCCCTCTATCCTCTCTCTGATAGGAAAAATATTGTGAAGTTTTGGTTTTTATTAAGAGTTAGGATTTGATACTGAGACCCATTTTTAGCATTCTGGTTATTTGGGGATATTTTCCCCAACTGTTCCCAAATAGAATTCCTTTCCTCCTTCCTCATTTCAATAGCCAAATAAAAATCAGTGTGGTGATCATGATGTAATTCTGTTTTCTTTCAAAGCTTTCACATTAAATACTTTCCCTCAAGCATTTCCAGGCTGGATCACATCCCTTTCTGAACATCCCACTTCAGGAAGGGGGGGAAACAAACCCACTGACATTTTCTTTATCAGTTGTGTGAGGATCAGCTCAGGATTTTTGCAGTATTTAACACAGCACACAGAGGAGACAGCGGGGATTTGGAGGAGGATGTCTCCAGATAAGAAGTTTCCCTTGGCTGTCTTTGCCAAACCACGTAACACACTGATGATTATTTGCTTTATCCTGTGTCAATATGTTTTATCTTTATTTTCATGCAGCTAAAGTAGAAAATCCTGCTTAAAAAAATGAGAGAGAGCTATACATATTTTATATGCCTCGTACTTGCTGTTATCCAAGGAATCTGATGAGATTTTGGCAGCTGGAACAGGGAAGATGCTGCTGCAGTTCTCCAACAGGAGACACAGGAACAGAGATGTATTGGCTGGAGCCAGAAGGGAGCACTTGGTCTCCCAAATCCCTTGGAGTAAGTTGGTTTTTCTTGCCAGGCTGTGATCCATTGAGTCATCACAGGTCAGTGATGGCTGTGGGTAAATATTTCCTTGGAAGACATCAGCCTTTAAAAACCAGCAAAAGAATTCCAGCACTTGGGCTGAGTCAAATAAGCAGGAGCTCAACAGTCCCAGCTGGTGTGAAAGGAGGGTTTGTGGGACCTACACTGACACCAACCTTGGAGACAATTCCAAGTGCAGCAGATTCATGTTATTCTCAAGTCTCCTTCTCCTGAGGAATATGGGATTGGTTTGGATTTTTCCCCCCTCTGGGCTTTCCCTGTCTTTCCCCAGGGAGTCAGAATCCTTCAGTGCCTGAAACATTCCAGATTCACCTTCGTCTGTCCTTCAGGAGGGTGAGAATGGAGGCCACCAACCCTCTAAGTGGGCAAATAAGGAAGATCTTCAGCAATATCCCCATTCCTAATGAGAGGATTTGGCTACAGATTGTCAGCTCAACATCCAGAATATTCTGTGCAGCATTCCCAGTAAAAACTTACTGATTTCACCAAAATATTACAATACCCATTGAAATGCAGAATCCATTAGTTGTGGCTGAGGGAAACACTCTGAGGGAATGGCAAAGGAGAAGGTTTAGAAGATGATTCTTCCTCTAATTTCTCCAATTAACCCCAATATTCAATATCAAGGCTAGTCATAGAGTAAAAAATAATATGAAATGTTGTTTTTCTAGCCCTATTTATTTTGTGTGTTAATGGATTAAAATAGTTCCCAGCTGTGCAAAGTTCTCATTATGTTCATTACTCATAATGCACCTCACAATGAGATGATTAATTCCACACACTTGCAGGCCCTTCATTGAGTGCTGTTGATTAAGCAATTATGTTAATCCACTTGTGTTTGTTTTCTCACTGCTCTGATGATGGTTGGGACCAATTTCTTTGCTGAATTATTCCATGTACACCCTCGAAGTTCTGCTAACATTTGGAAAGGCCAAATCCACCATCCACAAACAATGTGGAGGTGAAAATTGCAGATTATTTGTCTCTGGTGTATTTTGGATTGCTAAGAAAAGTGCTGGACTTGGGTTCCTTCTGTTTTGGGCCAACTCTTGGACAGGAGAACATTGATTTTCTGTATCTGTTTTGCCCCTGAAGTGGTGATTTCAGGTCTAATAGAGTTGAATTCTTTCATTTAAATGATGTTTTCTTGCATTGATTGTATTAATTGGATTTGATCTTTTACTTCCATAAGACTGGAAACAAAATGAATTTTAGGAGCATTGCACCCAAATATTTTCCAATCAGAGTAAGAAACCTGATGTTTGCAGGAGGAATTGCAACCTCTCAATGTGATCAGTCCCTTGGAAAACAGGCAATTATTCCCCTTATTTCAAATTCAGCCTCTAATTTGATACAAAGCAGGTGATTAGACAAGGGAAGGACATTCTCCTGTTTTTAGATGAAAGTCTTTTTGTCAGCAACAGAACTGGAAAGGGAAATTGTGTGGTGGGAGAAATATGTAATAAATATTACCAGTCTTTGCTCAGTTTAGTGGTTCTCTGAGTATATTTGTGCAATGCCTACAAGGACATGTGATGGAAATATTTTCAAGAAGGCAGAAACATCCTGCCCATTGAATGTACTCAACTCTCTGGGTGTCCAGGAACCCCCAGCACCATCTGGAACTGTTGTTTATGGTTCCACCAGCTCAGCCCACCACGGTCAGTCCAGTGGAACGGGAAGGAAAGGCCTTGGAAAGGAAAGGAAAGGCTGAATCCCACCTCCACAGACTAAACACCAACCCCACAGCACTGCCCAGCTCCAGGCTGGGGAATCCTTGCCAGGGCTCCTGAATAATGGACACAGGGAAAATGCTGCCCCACTGCCCCCCCAGCACAGCCAGAGGGCAAAACATCAACAGCAGCCAAACCTGCACAAAACTCAGCCTCCCAAAATGTCTGACAACTATGGAGTTCCCCACTCAGAAATAATAAGATGAAACAGCAGCTCATAGATGCAAGATTTAATATCCTCCTGAAGACTTTATTTTTGCCACTTTTACCCTTAACTTCTGTATTTAAGTGCATATCCCCAACCATCTCCCTGATATTTTCTGAGTACAGGCCATCAATGACCACAGCTTTTATTTAGGGAGGTCCATTTCCAGAGCAACAGCTCATAAAAGGTCCTAAATAAAGCTCAGATCTGTGCAGCTCAGGCTGATATGTTATATATTGGTCCCTGCAGTTGCTGACGGCTCCCCTGCAATGTGGCCTCTGTCTTTTTTATTATGTACATTCGTGGTGAGTGTTGGGGAGATTGATCCCATTCTGGGATCCAGATTTGAAAACAGATGTGTGGGAAAAAAAAAAGCTGCAGAGGGTGCAGGGAAGAGGTGCAAAAAAAATATATCCAGAGGCCATGAGAAACCTCAGTCTCTGAGAGGCTCAGGTCTGTCAGAGAGGACTGAAGTGGCACAATAACAAAATATCTTCACAAAAGGAAGGCACCAGCTGCTAAATAAACCTAAATTTTGTAGGGAAAGTTAAGAGATTAACAAATGGATCTACTGAGGAAGCAGAAAGCTCAAGGTCTTGTTGCCTTCAGGTCAAGAGCAGATGTTTTAGCTAAAGAGAGATTATTGGTCTTGGTAAGAGGTTACAGAGTGAATTTTAATCTTCTTGATGTCAAACTACACAACCAAGTGTCATCTTCTAGGTTTAAGTCTGTATATAAAAAGACACTTCTAAAAATAAATATATGTATCTAAATATATTCTTCTATCAAGGAAGTCACACAGAGTGGAGGGTTTAATAAAAAAAGGAGCAGCATTTCCACTGAGAAGCTTTTTTCCCATAAATACTCCTGCTAGGAATTAAAAAAAAAATCCAATAAAGCCTGAAGGACAGTTGGCAGCCACAAGAAAATCTGTAATCACTCTAATGAGTAGTTTTCTTAATTCTTTCCAATCCCTCCCACACCAGCATTATCTGGCCTTTTCTAGTGGCATCATAACAAAGGGAAATCACAAGACAAAGTCACTTCCCTGGCATCCAGTGCCTTGATTTCCTTAATGTTTCCCCCCTTTCCATGTCATGAGGATTCTGTAAATGGGATAAGCTTGGGGTTGTTTTACAACTGATTCAAGGAACTGAAGGCACCCAGTACTTTACAAGGCACTCAAGTACAGTGTGGAATTTGCTCTTCATATTCATCCAAATGCCAGGAGTTTAATCCTGGATTTTAAAGCCAGACTTGTTTTCATTCATTTACATCTTAATATCACTTTCCACATTCTCCTCTTTTGGGAAATGAGTTGAATTGTTTAGCAGAGGAAAAAACGGATCAGAATTCTTTATTCTCCCTAAAAACCAAGCTAAAATCGTGTATCCAGCTGTTGCTCTGAGCCCAAACTGCCATCAGGTCCAGCAGAAGGAGGAGGTTGCCGCAGAGAAACATTAGGAACCAGGAAAATCCCAGTGGGCACCAGAAGGTGTTGAAGGGGGGTCAAGGAGCACCATAGACATGAAAAGGCTTTTTTGCAGCTGGTTCCTTTCTCCTCTCGACTGTACAAAGGGAGAGGGAGGGCGGCAGGGAAGCCAGGCTGGATTATGAAAGGGACACACTTTCCATCCATGTCCAGGAAACCAGGGAGACAAAGGCCCCCAGCAGCAGCCACATGGCAAAGGGGCTTTGGAAAGCAGCCGCCTTCCTCTGTTGTTTCCTCAGAAGCCCAGGATCCATTGCTTAGTTTGTTTTTCCAAGGAAATAATTAAAGAAGTGGATAAAAAAAAATGTAACAAAGGACTGACCCTTCCCTTTTTTTTTAATCCCCTTTTCTCTGGCTGCCCACTTGGAGGGGAATCATTTTCTTGCCCCTCTCCACACACGACAGGAGCAGGGATTGGTTTACATCCCAGTAGAAGGGAATACTTAAGGAAACCTTTGGCACTATTATGGATTGAAGTGCAAGGAGATGGTTTTATCAGGAGGCTTCAAGGCTATTATTGTCTAAATAAACACTTGCTTTGCCAGACATGACCTACAGCTGCTGCACAGAGAACCCCGAGTTCCATCTGAATTTCAATCTCCCTGTTCCTTTTTGCCTTTCCCCCTTTTTTGCAGACCTGAATAGCTCACTATACTGGATTACTTCATTTTTTCCATCTTAATAGGCTTCACCAGGCTCCTGACTTCCTGCCCACAACTCTAGTCCCCACTTGGTGTGGATTTAGGAAGCTGGAACACCTTTGGGCCTTTGCTTTTTTCCACTGGCAGGGGACAGGATGCTCCTCCAGATTTCACTATCATGATGCAGCAAATCACAGATCCCATGGGATGCACATCTCCTCCCTGCATCACAAATTCCTTGAATAAAGTAAGAAGCAACTGAGACAAGCTTTCCAAGACAGTTGTTAAATCCTTATCATTTTCCATCCTTCTCTACCCACACTGTTCTCCAGTCTCACAAACAGACCCACAAAAAACAAAGTACAGGAGGTGTTTGGGCACCATCTATTAAAAAACAAGGACTGACAATTTCACTAAAAAAACCCCACTTCAGAGCACTTTCAAGAGCAGAACTGCAGGAGAAGAACATCAATAACAAGTGTTTCTACCTAGATTTAGGTGCTCTTTTTCTACAAAGGTTATTTCAGAAAGAAATTCTACCAGCAAATCAGCCAGGAATAAAAACCTCTTCAAATACCACGAGAAATAAACCTACATTTGCTCCTTTTTATATTTTGTTCCTTTTCATCTCACTCTTGGTTTAAAAGCTTTTGGAACTCTAAACATGCAAAGTGCACTTGCAGCTCCAGCACCTCCTCAAACCCTGAATGCAACGTTTCTAAACCACTTCAGCGTGATCTCCCCCATTTCACTTGCTCAGCCTAAAGGAGCCTTTCAGGGCTCCCTGGGGATGGGCAGCAGCACTAAATGGAGCCCCTGGCTTTGGATTTCCTTGGGACACAGACAAGCCACGTTGTTCCTGCACCTTGGTGATGAGACAAGAAGGAACCTTGTCTAACTCAGCCAACCTTGGGGCTGGGCTTCAAAAGCTGCTGTCAGGCAGGAAGGGGGAGATGTTTAGACCATTAAAGTTTTCCCCTTGATTGGTCTGGGAAAAGAGAGAGCCTTCCTTTCATGCCAGCAAATGCAATATACATATGCAAAATAAATAGCAGTTTAATTTCTTTCTACACTGCCCCACACTCCAAATAAACAGGACGGGATTCCTCCGAATGGAGCTCGACTTCCAGAACTGTGGGACACTTGTTACAGTCCTTGGGGAAGTTGTCAGCACATCTCTACCTGTTTTCCCATGAAATTGAGGTAATTACTGGCTTAACTCATGCCTGGAGAGGCACCATGAGCCTGCAGATAGAATAATAAAATTGGCAGGTTTTTAAATCGAGTGTCTGATTCCATTTTTTAAAAATACATTCCCCTGATTCAGTGATGTGCATGACTTCAGAACACCTTGGAAGAGGCCAGGTTTCTGTCTTGCTGTTGAAATTAATAATTTAATTTTATATAATAGTTTTATTAATTTTAATTTCATTTATTTTTAAAAATAATAAAGATAAATACATCGAGTCAGCTTCTAACCAGAAATTCTGTTCATTTGTTTGCAGGTCCCTCTGTTAGGGGGTCATAAGTTATTTGTCTTTACTTGGGTTTTGGCCAGTGCCCATAATTGGATGCTCCTGATAATATTAATTCCATAAACTATTGAATTCCAATAAAATAAGGGAAGTTCCTTAAAAGCTTTTAATCTCAAATACATTTTCTCAATCTCTTTGAAGTAATCTCAGTGTAGGGCTGAAGCAGGGACCATTTTTCTCTTTTGGACATTATTTAGATAGAAAATCTCATCATTATGACCTTTGCTGTATCATCTTGACTCTTCTCAGCCCATTTTGGGAGCAAAACCATCTTGAAAACATCAGATTTGCCCTGAAACCATCAATGAGCTCCATCTGATAACAGGGCTCCGTGTACCTGTGTGGTCTGATGCCAGAGAAATAGCTTGGAAATGGGAAATCAGATGAAATTACCTGATTCTTATCTTTTTTCCCTACAGAGGGCACGAGCTGCTGCTTTAGAACTTGCTTGAAGTGAAGGGAAATGAGCAAAAAAAAGCTTTTTGCCTGAGTTTTCAGGAGTTGTAGCAGATACTATTAGCAAGGGGCCCTAACCTGGTTATTAGCTATGCAAGGCTATTGTTTGTTTTTACACAGGAACTAAAGGAGAAAGTATCTCTGCTTATTTTTCTTTACTTAACTAAAGAAATTGTAGAGCTTTTTGAAAGAGTTAAATAATTTCCTCCTTTCCTGCACTCCTTGTGTGTGTGTGTGTGTGTGCATGAGGTTCCCCACTAACCACAGCTCTGTTTTCCAAAAGGAAATTAAAATGAAATACATCAGCCATGCTGGGACTTCACACTTCAGAGACTTATAAAGCAATATCTGCTGCTTAAATTGATGGTCATTTAACTGCCCACAGCTCCTCTTCAGGAAGGCAGCTTAAGGTTTTACTGCTCTTAATGGGACAATATCTCCCTTCCAAGGATTTCATTGAGGTTGTGCTCAAAATCCTATTAAAGGCCATAGATAAGTCATTAAAATGCCCATGATGGCAACAGCAAGTTACCTGCTGATGTACAGGAGCACCATTCCCTTGGGATATGCTGCATCCCACAGTGGGGTGGGGGAAAATGTGAGGAATTCCATGTTCTCAGTGCTGAGTCCCTTTGTGTCTTCAAGGGTGGCACCTTTTTTTGCTGGTTCATGGTCTGTGCTTGTGCAATTATTGTTTTCATGATAACCAACCCCAAGGATGTTTGAAGCCTTGGTTCAAAATGAAGGAGCTGGAAAGGGTTGTAAATACTACAAAAGAAAATGTGTCTTGGCCAGGGTGAGCAGAGAATGAAGGGCTGAAGGTGCTCATTCCTACAGTGCTCATTTCTGGATTTAGGAGAGTGTGTCCCTCTGGACACTTATCCAGACAAAATCTCCTGGAATGCAGGAGAAAAATGGGCAGGGAAATGTGAATCACAGTGTTGTTAAGGCTGGAAAAGACTTCTCAGATCATCAAGTCCAACCATCAACCCATCACCACCATTTCATCACTGAGCCAGGACCTCAGGTGCTGCATCCACAGACTTTTTTGAACACTTTCAGGGCTGGTGACTCCACCACTTCTCTGGGAACCCTGTGCAAGTGTTTACAACCTTTTCCATGGAGGAATTTCCCCTAACATCCAATCTAAACCTCTCCTGGTTTAACTTGAGGCCGTTTCCTCTCCCCCTGTCCCCTGTTGAAGGTCCAAAACCAGGAGCAGTGGCAGCTTTAGCAGATAAACAGCTCCAGTGTGTGACCATTGTACTTCCCTGATTGCAAACTCCAAGGAGTTCTGACATTGTACAGCACCAGAGATTGGGTTTCCAGAGTTTATCCTTAAAATCAGGGGGCTCTCGTGGGTAAAAGGAGAACTCTTATTATGAGCTTAGCAAATTAAACTGTTTGTTTCTCCAAAAGGAAACAGCAAAGCCCCCAAACGCCTGTTTGGTGATCAGGTTCCACGGGGCACAGGGCTCTGCCTCTGAAATACCAGGCAGCAATTCACAGAATCATGGAATAATTTAGGTTGGAAAAGACCTTTAAGGTCATCGAGTCCAACCATAAACCAAACACTGCCAAGTCCCTCTAAAGCATGTCCCTGTTGTAAAAGGAATCTGAGCCAAGGTGGGAAACCAAGGCTCCTGACTCCCATCCAGTGCCCAAGAACATTAGTTCTTACAGATTCCATCTCCTTTATGGCAAAATAGGGGTAAAAATTAACTGAAAAACACTTGTAAATAAATTTTTAAATGTTCATGAAATGCACTCAGGCTGATCCAGATGGGATTAGGACCAGGATGGGCACTGGGAAGGGGCTGAGGAGGTGACAGAGCCTCAGTGAGCACCTTGTCCTGCCCAGGTGAGGGCTGGGATGCTCCTCACACAGCACCTGGATCCTGCTGCCTTTGGAGTGAACTCTGCCTGGTTTGGAATATCTGTTGAACGTGAGACACTTCAGGGACTGCTGGAACCCCAAGGACTCTCCATCAGCCCCAGCAGTCGGAGCTTTGTTGTTGGGGAAGGAGATTTTCCCATTTTGGAGGTGTCAGTGCTCATTTCTCCTGGTGGGTTTGATGCACACATGGCTCAGGGATTTACTTGACTGACAAACGCTGCCCAACCCAGAGGAAGCCACACAGATCTCACCAGCTGTGAGACTGGGAGCTCCTTGCAATGCTGCAGGATAAGAATTCCAAAATAAAATGAAATTAATAAAATTCCTTTCACAGGGACTTGAATATTTGATCCCTTAAAACTTGTTTCTACTGTTATTAAGTCTGACTTTTGGGACTAAATTTATTTTCATTGCAGTATCAAATCTATATCAATTAGCTCCCCTTTTCATAGAAGTATCTGCATTTTTTGTTAATAGATATGACATCATTATTATCATAATCACTATGCTATTAGATATTATTAGATATGGCTGGATGGATCTCTGAGCAACTTGAGACAGTGGAAGGTGTCCCTTCCCATGGCAGGGGGTTGGAATGAGATGAACTTTTAGGTCCTTCCCAACCCAATCCATTTCATGATTCTATGATTAATCATTTCCTGACTGTCAATACATCAAACCATATCCAAGTAAGAACTGAAAAAAGATATTTTCAAATCTAAGAAGCAAAGGCTTTAAGTGAGAATTTACGGGGTAATATATTGACAGGCAGAGGCTGCAGTGTTGCAAATTTTATTATCTTAGAAACTCATTTTAAATGTGGGAACACAGTTGGTAGTTTATGGGTCCAGAGCAGAGGAGAGCTGTAAAACAGCATTAATATCAATCATAGTTATTACAGAAATCAAAAGCAGGTTATGGTTAAGGTATTTCTAAGTCATGAGCTTTAGAGAAATAAGAAATCTATACCTACACAAATATATAATATATGCCCATATGTGTTACTTATATATCTGTACATGGAGATTCCAGAAGGAAAACACAATGTCCACTGAAATGGCAGGGAAAATCTCTGGATATGTACTGACCCAGTGCAAAAGGAAATGTGCCATTTGAAAGGAAGCTGTGCTTAATTCCCATGGCCATTCCCCTCTAATTCCTGGATAATCCACTCAAAACTCAAATTCCAAAGACAGCATGATGCTGGAAGAAATGCTGTTTATGGCACTTTGTCCTGGACAGTGGAAATCCCAGTGCTCTGCCCATGGTCTGGCAGCAAAACCAGATGAAGACTGACCACACAAACCCTTTGGAATAATGGGATAAGTGGAAAGGATTTATCCAAACAGGAAACACTCATTTTCTTCTTGTGTGGCTTCCCCTCTCATCCATTGTCCACATTCCAAAGGACATTTCCCAGCAGCTTTGGAGCCTCCAGCTCTGCTCAGTCCTGCTCTCCATGTCATTACTGGGCAGATATTGTTGTCTCTGTTCCCTCTGCTTTCATCAGGAAGGATTTCTAATGCACCCTCTGGCAAAAGTGTGCTGTGCTGGAGCAGGAAAAACAGGATTCAGCTTGGCTTTGGGGGAATACATCCTAAAATCAGAGCTAGACCTCAAGACTTCAACACTTGCAATATTGTGTGTCTGGAGTTGGCAGCACATTTATGTGGTTGTGAACAGACATTTTATGAACAGATACATTCTAAGTGTGTATATATATAATATGTGTATATGCATGGTAATGTATGTGAGCATATTTCCTCTTCTCCCTGCTAAAAGCAGCAAAAATAACATCAGTATTATCTGTTTCTAGTTCTCGTGGCAGAAAAGGAAATGTCAAAGTTTGGAAGTGGGACAGAAATACTTCAAAACTCAAACCTAGAAGGTGAAGGAGAACTATCCCAGGGTTTTTTATTTAACTCAGGCTTAATATTTAAATTTAATTATTTCAATTAGTTTACCAAATCACTTCTGAAGGCAATCTCCTGAGCGAGGGGGGCTCATCCTCCTGATTTTGGAACATTTTCATAGTCAAATACTTGATTTTAATTTGAAACTTATCATGGAATGGTTTGGGCCAGGAGGGATCTCAAGGATCACCCAGTCCCACCCCCTGCCCTGGGCAGGGACACCTCCCACCATCCCAGGTTGCTCCAACCTGGCCTTGGGCACTTCCAGGGATGGCAAAGTAGTCCCAAGCCTCCTACCTCCTGAAATTTGAGTTCTAAACAAGTACCATGGATTTGCCAATATTCCCTGTGTCTGGACTGCAGGGAATAACAAATAATGAGGGATTGAGAGACACCAGAGACACAAGGGATGGTTCTTCTCCTTCTCTGTCCTCCTCTTCTGGAAAGAGAAAAAAAATAAAATACATATCAGCAGCATTAAAAAAAAAAATGCAACTCTGCATTCTGCCTTATTGCAGAAAAGTAATTAAAATCCTAACTGCTGACTCTGTCCCCTGGGAGCAAATTTTTACTGGAAACGAGAAGGAAAGGTGGTTGAACTGTGGAAACATTTACCAGCTGCAGGTATAATACTGCGTCTGTTGTCAGAGTGAACATTTCATTGGTTTATTTCTGGAGGATTATTTAGAGGGTTGTGGTCTTACATCCAGGTCTCAAGAAAAAAAAAAAAGTAATACAGGCTCTGAGGTGTGCCTTCTTTCTGCAGAATAGTGATTTGTTGTGTGTTTGTCTGAGTTAAATATAGCAGCCAGTCATTCTGCACAGGCTGATATTTTATCCTGCTCACTCTTGAAAAAGGAAAAAAAAAAAAAAAAAGGAAAAAAGAAGGAATTCTTGTTTGGATAGATGAAAGAAACAGCAGAAAAGCCACAGTTCCGAGGTTTGTTTCCAGGCTGGTTCAGGTGCTCAATGTTGGAAAATTCAATATTCACTTGATGGGTTGGGACAGTTTCAGCCCCAGTTCCATGCTCTGTGGTGTCTGTTCTCTCTCCAGGGATGATTCCTGCTCCCCTGAGGTCCCAGCCCAGATGTGACCTCCTGGGTTCTGTCACCTGAACATGGGAAGAGTTGGGCCAGGGCAGCTGGTGGCTCCATGCAGTGTCTGTCAGTGATCAATTCCAGTTGCCATGGGAAGAAATGCTGGGAGAACTGGGAATTTTCAGCCTGGAGAAGAGAAAATGCTTTGAAGTGACCTAATTGAAGCCCTCCAGTGCCTTAAGGGAGACCACAAGGAACACAGAGAGACAATTTTCAAGGGCCTGGAGGGACAGGACAAGCAGGAATGGCTTCAAACTGCCAGAGGTTAGGGATAGATGGATATTGGGAAGGAATCCTTCCCTCTGAGGGTGGGGAGGCCCTGGCACAGGGTGCCCAGAGAAGCTGTGGCTGCCCCATCCCTGGAAGTGTCCAAGGGCAGGTTGGAGCAGCCTGGGATAGTGGGAGGTGTCCCTGCCCATGGCAGGGGGTGGAATGAGATGTTCTTGAATTTTCCTTCCACCCAGGACCTTCTATGACTCTTTGACTCCAGAAGGTGCCAGTTGCCCAGTACAACCAGTACTAGCTCTCAGAGGTGTTGTGGTGTGTGGTTTGTGCTTCCTGGGTGATCTGGTGGGAACCATGGACAGGAGTTCAAACTTCAAGGGAAAAGAATAGTTGTGGGAGGAGAAAAATGCAGGAGACCCAACTAATGTTGGCTTTTCCTGGGAAAAGGTCCCGTGGCACCACTGCTGCTGCAGGATGGAAGAAACCATGGAAGTGTTGTCCTGCACTGGTACCTGAAGAAGTTTTGAGGGTGAAACAACTTTAAAATATCAAAATTTGGGGTATTTCCTCGAATATCTTTTTTATTCCTGAACACAGATTCATTTTCTGCAGCTACAAGTGGTCTCTGCTCCTGCAAGAGCCTCCAGTTGGGATTCCAAGCTTCACTGGGAAATACCAGCTTAATAACAGTATCTCTGAATGACATCCAGCACAGATATTTATTTTTCCTCAACAAGATGTAGTTGGCTCCCATCCAGGGCTCAGCCTTTTCCCAGTACTCCTTGAATTTTCCTGGAGTTGCCCACTTTTCCTGACTGCCTTCATTCACAGCTCTGCCTCCAGCAGCCCCCAACCAAGAAGATCCCTGCACAAAGTGGGCTGTCACTCATTCCACATCATTTTCCTTAAGGAATTAGGTTTTCTATCATTTCATACCCTCTCTATCCTGTCACATTGAGGTTTCTTGTCAGATGGAATTCCTGCTATCACCCTTTACCTGCTCCTTTCAGGCTCTGATGGGATAAAGACACATAGAAAAGCCCTGCTGACTTTGGGCAGGGGACTATTTGCTTTAGCAAGCTGAGCTACATATTTTGGTTGAATAATTACAACCTTTTTCTCTTGCACCAATTTAGTGAACCCTATTATTTTCTCCCACTGAAGCCCAAAAAAGTATTTACACAGCTCAGTGCTCCTCAGGCTAAACACTGATGGATATTCCAATAATGGGAATCAGTGCAAGAATCATTGATTTTTCTTTTTCTAAAATATATTTGAATGAGGAATATCCATAGAAGAGGGTGAGGCACTGGAGGTTGGAAGGAGAGAGGGGAGGAAGGTGATGAAGATGTTTTTTTCTTACAGGGAGGAAAGAACCTGGTTCTATTTGTTGAATTTCTCTGGAAAAAGGACTTTAAGGGTTTCAGGGCATTGAAAATTTACCTTCTGATTGCAGACAGAGGGTAGCAGTGGAAGAGGAATGAGGGAGAAGAATTATCTGAACATAACCTGGGGATTTCTATATGAGGGAACTATTTCTCTTCTTTTATGCTTTCAGCACCAGTTTTTCCTTCCTTATTTATATCAAGAGGTCCAGATTATCTGTGCACACATACATATAAATACATATTTTTTTTTGCCCAGCTCTTAAAAATGTTCTGCATCTGGTGCAAGAAGCCACATTTACCACCAGCTGGAGAGAAAACATATTCATATGAAATCAAATATTTGGCTTGTTGAATGCAAGATGTAATTACATTCACTTGAATGCACTTACACCCAGGAAAAAACCCATATTTTGGGGGAAAAAATAATTTTCAAAGGTGTTTTCATGTCTATCCTGGGAGAGAGAAAAAGTGGGGGTGACTTTGCTCTAAATAGAATGATCTGCTCCTTTTTACAAAACGTATCTGAAATGTCTTGTGCCACAGCTCAAATCCTGTAATTATAAAGTAGCCTTTGCAAAGAAGTTTTTCACTTAATTAGCACATGGTGGCTTCGTGCAGCAACTTTTTCACTAAGGATTTAAAAACCTTTTTAGAGAAAACATCCAGAAATAGAAGACTAAAGATTTTGGCTGTTCTCTGGTCCCTGACAGACCCCACCTCTGGACTTGTATTTGTTCATCAACCATTTTAAGCACTTCCCAGCCGTGTGAGATGAACCTTGCTGAGGACAGGGGGTGGTTCTTTCCTGGGAGAGCCCTGCCTGGAACACACAGGATCCAGGCACAAGTGGGATTGGAGCTGCCCCAAGGCACAGCCCAGGGGATGAGAGCTGCCCACAGCCAAAAGGTGCTGGGTGTGAGTCTGGGGCTGAATAAAACTGGTCAGAAATAGTCTTTGCTCTTTTCAGTCTACAGAGCTGCTTGGGCTCATGCTTTGGTCTAAGCAGCCTGGGAGGTTGTTCAGTGCTCACTGATTGGAGTTGCCAAAAATTAAGCTCAGGCTTAATGACCTTCCTGGACTGGAGCCTGAGACAGGGGAGGTGAAACACAGCAGGAAAAGCAGATATTTGCTTTTCTGGATTGATCATTGACCCTGCAGCACTTTCCCTGGGACCTCAGCAGCTCAGTTTGATCTCAGGCTGAAATCAGCTCTGAGATCAAGCAGGAGCAGGAAAGGTTTTTATTTTCTAACATTTTTGGGGGCCAAGTTTTGCCACCTTAAAAGGTACAACTTCATCCCTTGTGGAACCTCAAAGCAAAGGAGATTTGAATCAGGTCTTGATTTGTCCCTGAGGCTTCAGATAAGTTTCAAACAAGCCTTGGGGATGGAGAAACTTAATTTTTTGCAAAATTAAAAGCCCATTACATTTCTTTTAACTGTTTTTTAGTGTTTGGTTTGATTTGGTTTGTTTGGGTGGTGGTTTTTTTTGTTTTGTTTTTTTTTTTTTCTGTTTTGTTGATTTTGAGTGGTTTTGATTTTTTTTTTTGGTTTGGGTTTAGGTTTTGGGGTTTTTTTAGCCTAAATAAATGACTTCAAGAACGACCCTGTTATTGTTTGCCTGCCTGACAGACCGTGGTAGAAGCACCAGGGCTCCAAAAGAAAAGGAAATAATGCCTGAAATTTGCCAGTAATTCTTAATTTTTGTTGTTTCACAAGCAGATTCACTTAAAAACTAATCCTAAAATGGAACGAGACTCCCTCTGTTTGTACACATAGAATTGAAGTGTTTTCTAGGACTGTATAATATACAGAAATACAGCAGGAGGAAATCCAGGATGATTTTCAGCTGTGGGATGGACTGATGGACAATTAGCACTTTCCCAGAGCTGGAAAATCTTCCTTGTCTAATTCCAAGGGGGCCCAAAGAACCTCAGTCCTGTCCCAGTGGATCTGGGGTTAAAAAGCAGAGCTTCCAAGAATTCCTTTGGACACATCCCCTCCTCTGATCAGGGACATTTCTGCCACACAAAGCAAAATTCAGCTTTTGAGGAACATCCTGAATCTAGGGTTGTTTTCCTTGCTGTGATTTTAATGGGATGTCCAAAGCCTTGGAAGAAGGACTGAAATAATCAGAATTTATCTGAGAGTTGATCAGTCAACCACAGCTACAGGACTGAGGTCACCATTGAAAAGACACTCAAAATTTGCTATTCAGAAGAAAACCTTCACCTCCTGCCTGTTTTAGGTTCCCTTGCAGCTCAAATAATTCCAAAATATTCCCTACAAATCACATGGACTTCCATGACCTCTTTATGTGAGGTTCTCCAAAACATTTGATGCAGATCATTATCTACATTTACAGTCCCCACTGAGGGTAAGGGATTATTATCCCCATCCAGGGCTGGAGATGGGATCTTTATGGCCATTTTTATGGCTCTATCATCATGACTTCAAGGCCCATCTCTTTTCCAGCATTTCCAGGGAGATAAGGGAGATGAAGGTTGAGTAAAGCTGGAAGCTGTGACAGCTGGTAGATTTATTTCTTCTCATTTTTGGTTTGTGGAAGTTATTTTCAGGGGTAATTCTGAATTTTGGGGCTCAAAGAGAAGTGTTCTGGTTTTATGGCATAATTGCTGTGAATTTACCTGATTTCGAAGTTGATATTGAAGGTATTTCCATGCAGCTGAAACAAAGCTCATCTCCCTTTGCTCTTGCCAATCCTGGCAGGGAGAAGTTGGAATTCTTCTTGAAATCAGCATAAAAATGAAAAGAAATTCTAAAACTTCCCAAGCTTCCTGGAAATGAGGTCCAGCCTCAGAATTGTTCTGCTCTGGACTCCAATGTCCCAGCTCTGCATCCCCCAGTACAACCAGTGCTGAGGTCCCTACTGAAATTGGGATGGACCTGGAACAGAATCATGGAATGATTTTGGTTGGAAGGGACCTTAAAGCTTCATTTCCACCCCCTGCCCTGGGCAGGGACACCTCCCACTGTCCCTGGTGGCTCCAGCCTGGCCTTGGACACTTCCAGGGATGGGGCAGCCACAGCTTCTCTGGGCACCCTGTGCCAGGGTCTCCCCACCCTCTTTATTCAATGTTTGGCCTCTTACAAATCCAGCAGCACAAGTGGGACTTTGGCCTTGACCTGTCATTCACCTGCAGGCTCTTGGTGCCAAAATAAGCCACTGCCTTTTTTTTTGGCGTTTGTTTTTCTCTCTTTGTTTTTTAATTTTACTCATTTATTTGGCAGTTCCAGCACTAAAGGTCATTCCCTCGTTTGCCAGTGTTTGCTGAAGTTGGGCCCAACTTGCAATTTCTACTCTTTGTTTTCTTTGCATCCCGTTGTTTTTGATAATGAGCCAAATTCTCCACTAAAGCAACCTGAGCCTAAGCCCTGGTCCTGGTGGGATGGACCTGCTGCCTCCTCAGGCACAGCCCAGACACCCAGCCCTTGGTCTCAGAGTCTGCCCAGGTTTTATTTTAAACCAGAACTGTCTGAGGCAGCGCTGGAAAATGCCAAAGTCCCATGGAGGACTTGTTTCAAAACCCTGCAAAAATAATTGCAGCTTCTTGAAAACACTAAAAAGTGGTTTCCAAAGTGCATCTGCATGTTTGGAGATTGGGCACTCTATAATCAAGCAATGATTCAATGAAATTTGACCTCAGAGTAATAGATTTTGTCAACCTTTTTATTTTCTAAATGGTGTCTGTGGTTGTTCCCTGCTGTCCCAAATCCCCCTCTCCCTCCTGCAGTGGGGTGGTGCTTCCTGACAGTCCATGGCATGGAGTCCAATCCTGTGGGGACACATTCCCTGGGATTTGCAGCTGTATTTATGATGAGTTCTAGTGCATTTCCAGCTGAGGAGGAAGCCCAGATGTTGTTTTGGGAGAGGGAATCTCCACACCTGGATGTTCAGGCCACCGAATTTCACACATTTGTGCCCATGACCAGGCCAAGGAGTTGGGTTTAACCAACACCTCTCATCTGAGATAGGGCTTAAATTAGATCAGAGGCTTCAAGACAGGGAAAATCCATTGAAAAAGTCAATTCTTCTCCTTGCTGCAGATGGATATTTTATTTTTATCTTCATTTTTGCTTTCATTAGTTGATTTTATGCCTTTCTCCAGCAGCCTGGAGAGCTTTTCCCACTGAATATTTCATTCCCTTTATGTACCATGGCAGCACAAGTGTGTTCACCTGCAATGGCTTTAATCTACCAAGAAATCTGCTGCTAAATCCAACTTTCATGCCCAGAATCATCCACCCCACACTGACTTTTAAAGCCTACATGACAGCTATTGTGATAAAATCAAGGCTTGAGCTTCTCTTTGGCAAACTACAGAAATTCCACACCTTAAAGTTTCTGCTTTTCCACAATGAAAATCATCTTCTGCCTTTTTAGTCCTTTAATTTTTTGTAATGCTTTACATCCCACAGCAGAATATTCCATATTCCAATTCATGCAGCCTTTGTGTATTTTAGGAATTCCCAGTAACAATTACTGTGCCCTGCCAAATATTCCATAGTTTGAAAAAGCTCTCAACGAGAAGATAAAAAAAACCTTTCACTCACCTCCCACCCAAAAAACCCCCCAAAACTGAAAAAGACTCAAACCAAAAATAAAGAAAAAGAACAAAAACCAAACAGAACAAAGAAACAAAACTCCCCTGGATTTGGAAAGATGTTAATGGAGTTCGCCATTTCCAGGTTAGAGATTCAGGAAGGTTTCATGATTCTCCTTTAAATGGAGCCTTATTATTTATTAATTTCCATTTTTTTCAGCTCTTTGCTGAGAGAAACTCCTCCTTTATGGAGGAGAGAAAATCTGGATTCTTACTTTGAGACATTGGGTACATCACTTAGATGTTTAAAGGTCAAGTGTTTGACCCTTAATCCTCACAGAGATGACTAAAATTAAGACAGCTCCTGTCTTCAAGTGCTCTCCTTAGATTTTCTGTCTTGATTCATTCATAGATAAAATTACTTTAAACACTTGCTAGTGTTGCTCCCTCCCCCCTCCAGCTTTGTAAGGCTTCACTCATTCATCTTGAAGAACATTTATTCGTAGAAGGCAGAGTCTTTCATGTCACTGTGATCTGGCCTCGTGCACATTTTCTCACTTGGTAATTTTTGCAGTCAAGTCATGACGTGAAGAACATTTTCACAGCAAGATCATTCCTTCCTCCAGAGCTCCATCTGTCTTCCCAGGCTCTCCTGCAGATTTTGCTTCTTCTCAAAGATAAAATGACCACTTATTTTATTCCCCTGGTCCTGTTCTCATATCCCTCTTGGGTAATTTTTTGTTATTTCTAAACCCCATTCACTTCTCTGCAGAGGACCTGCAGCTGTGGGGCTCTCCCTGCTCCTCCTCTTGGATGTGCTGAGTTGTCCTTGTCTTCTGAAATCCTTCCAGAAAGGCCCCAGTGTCTGTAAGGGTTTTATGTGAAATTTTGGATGGGGACTTTTAATTTCTTCAAACATATAGAAAGTTTTATGTGCACATATATATCTATAGATCTGTTTAATTTTTTTATGTGTCTCAACTCGCCATGTGTGCAAGACCATGAAAAATCTCCATATTGTTCAACTTTAGGTTTCTGGGGCTGCCAAAATTCTTTGCTTTTTTGTTGCCTTTTACTTATTTACCTTCTCTGACTTCTCCTTCCATGCTCCCACTGAGTCCAAAATCACTCCAGAACTGAACCCCGAGTTCTGAGCATTGTCCACATGTGCCAAACCCTTCATCTGTCCCTCACTTTGACTCCAAGGACAGAGGAAATGCTCAGTGGGGCTGATCACCACAAGAGCTGTTCGTGTCCTGCTCTTGGAGTAACTTCACAGAGGAATACAAGGAAAAATTAAAGCAGGACTATTTATTCCCATCATTGGAATAATTAACACATCCCTACCCAAGGCACAGTGTCTTCTGCTGTATCTGTAACTTATTTTTGATGGAATTGCTCTTCATTATGAGCAAAGCTTTCACTGGGTCACTAAGTCACACAGGCTCATTCCAGTGTGAAGCTTTGCCTGGATAATCTCTTTGGAACAGTCATTTCCTTGCACAACTCAGTTCCTATTTGGATCCCAACAAGGTGGAGAGCAGAGATTTTATGGGCTGAGGGAGTCCAATGGGTTTTGCAATATTGGCATAAAATCCAAGCTATTTTCCATAATGAGCCCCATCTGAGACAGACACTGACAGACACGAGAGGAGTTGGATTGCTGTCCATCAAAGCCATGGGAATGCCATTCAGAAATCTCCCTGCCACTTCCTCGAGGGCTCTTGGCTGTTGTTCCCTGGCCTGATGCTCTGCAGTTTCCCACTGCTGGCATTTGTGCTGTGTGTGTAATTTGGAGCTGGATAGTCTTGAAACCATTTAACTTGTGGAAGTAAATTGCTTGGAGCACTATGAAAATATCATTGAGACTATGTGGTTTTTAAACTCCTTTTCACTGCACTGTGTTACTGAATTATTTCCAGCTGCTTCCAGACACTTCTTGTTGCCTTGCAATAGTAAATCTGCATATCCTGCCCAGTCAGGTGGTGCTTGTGTGTTTGGAGATAATAAAAGTCCTCCCAAAGCTCTGCTATGAACTATTTTTAGTGGTAATCCTTGACTTTTTGTGTTGGGAAGCATTTGCTTTCATGCAATCACAGAATTTCTGAAAGGGACCCGTGGAGATCATTTAGTCCAAGCCTTAATATCTACATTTAGTCCAACCCCACAACATCAACCTCCAGTCCAACCCCCCTGGGTATTTGCTTTGGTAAATATGAGGTTTGTTTCAGAAATGCCAAATTTTAGGACACAGGTAAAGCCTTTTTCCACTTTATCTCCAACTAAATGGAGGCTGCCAGGTGACTTGGATGGTTCTCTCAGAGAGTTCTGGTAAAACATCCCATGGAAGAAGCAGCTGAATTTAAGGCTGATGGGAATTCCAGAGTTCTTGGAGTGGCCAATAACAGACAGAACTGGTGATGCTCCATCACTTTAGGAAGCTGTTGCCCCAAACATTAATTCAGGCCACGGTGGTTGAATAGTTCTGGCTGCTGACAAAGCTTTTAAGCTGCTGCCGCTGGGCCGTGTCGGATCTGGGGCCATGGAAGAGATGGAAGTTCCCTCTGCTGACAGAGACCTGGGAACAGAACAGAAACCCAACCTGGACTTGGCTTCTCAGAGCCAAAACCCAGAGGGGATTTGGGTTCTGCTTCAGAGTATTTTCAGCTTAGAACAGGCTTTGTTTTGATGTATTGTAACAATAACCTGAAAAGAAAAACAGCAAGGGTGTGAAATAAGCAGATTAACTCATTTTGCTGGATGTAGGCTTCACCCTTTACACCAGCCCAAAACTTCTGCATGTGAACTTATTTCCAGAAAACTCACATTGCTAAAAGTTTAATGAGAATTCACCGAGTCTCCTTCACTAACGCTGTACTACTTCCAAAAATAGATTGTTTTTAAGTTTTATGAGAGACTTGTTCTAGCAGAATAAAACTGAAATGCCAATGATAATAGGAAAAGGGCTGTTAATTGATTTTAAATACTGGTGGTCTCGAATGGTGCCAAAATTAATGACAATGATAATGGATATCTGGAGCTCTTTTTATCCCAGAGCTCCTTACAAAACGACTTACAAATTATTTAAAGAGAAGAGCAGCCAAATGTTGGGTGAAATATGGCAGTTGTTTTACAGCCCTTCAGGATGGTTTTCCAATTGAAGCTGCAGGAGGAATATTGGGAGAAGGTAGTACTGAAGCTGGAACTTGTCCAAGTTCCTCGGATTTACACACTTTTACAATCCTTTCTGGGAGATATTTAAACAGATATTGAAGGCTCAAGATAAACCATCTTCAGTTTCTACTGCTCCTGCCCTGGTCCAAATTGAGTGTCAAAAATAGAGAGCCCAGGATGACACTTTTAGCAACCAAAGCTTGCAGAGTATTAATAGATGGTGAAAGTCTCAGCTCTCCCCAAACCACTAAGAACATGTTTTCAATTGCAAGTGTTTTAAAGTGGTTTGAGCCCTGATGACTTGTTTGTACAATAGGAACTTTTCAAACAGGCCTCCAACACAGGCTGAACCTCTTGGTCATCTCCCCCAGTTCTGTGAAAAAATAAAAGATGCCAGTGTAATTATTTGCTTCAGGATTCCTCAGTATTTCCTTTTGGAATCATTATCCAGGGAATACAAGTTCCTGTATGGGGTGTGTGAGGGGAAGGTGTTAGGGACGAGCAGAGGGGGCTCAACTCCCATGTTCCTGCCCTTGCTGATCTGGATTTGTGAACTCATTGGACAGAACATCTGAAAATTAAATAAATCCCACCAGTTAAACTGGAAGGTTGGAATTTCATTTCAGAAGTTCCAGCCATGTACTTTTTCTCATCCTTTATCTTCTTACCACCCTGAAAAGATCTGCAATTTTTTTTTCTAATACACGGAATGTCAGTTTATTTTGAATAAACAGCTGAAAACTTTGCATCTCCTTTCTCCTGCTGATGGAGTTGGTTCCCAGCAGTGTGGAGTCACCTGTGCTGTGGCCCCAGGATGCTCCATGTGGGTTTGACCAGGAGCTGGTGGGATTTTCACCCCCAAAGGTTAATCCCCCCATTCTGTTCTGTGCTCCTGCAGTGAAGCCAATGGTCCTAAATTCCAGTTCCACCAGCACTGGGCGGCTCAGACCTGCACATTCCCTAAATATGATGTTTTCTCCTTCAGTTCTTCCCTTTTGCTGAATTATCCCTGTTGGATGGGAAAATCTCAGCATTTTCCACTTAATACTTAATAAATACTTAATAAATACTTAATAAATACTTAATGACCCCCACGTTGGTGCCATGGGATGTGATGCCACCAAACCAGGGTCTAACTGATGTAAAAAGCCAGAGGTTCCTTGGCTTTTCTGTTCAGACTCCCCAGTTATGGATTTCCAGCACACAATTCCCCTCCAGCTCTGCCCAAGGATTAAAAAAAAAGTGACAGTGAGTGTGATGCAGACACAGGGTCTTCCAAGCAGTCTAATCCTCCTCCTGCAGTGTGGGCAATTATGGGGCACTTGTGTTTATTTTAACAGACTCTTATCTCCCTGAACAACTCTGGCAGTGACCTCACCCTCCCAGAGGGCAGCTGTGACATCACCAATGGCCACGCTGCTTCCTGAGGATTTTAACCCCTGGAATAACCAGTTATAAATTCAGAGACTTTGGGTTACCCTGCAAACTTCTGAGCCACCCCAATGTTCTCTTCGGGGCAGAACAGTTTTACCTCACCTGCACAAAGCAGGAGGAGCCAAATAAATCTGTCCTGGCACCCTTTAAAATGTTAAATTCCATGTAACTGAGGGTATGTGGAGGATTTAATATTCTAAATATATTTAAGCTTTGCTTTTCCTGCAGCTTTATGTGTAAAATCACCTTGATACTGGACATGCCTAGAGCATCATACTGACAAGGAAATATTAATATTAATGTATCAGAGCCAGTGACTTACCACTGTTTGAGAATGAGGGACCATGACTTGGAAATCTCCCAGTTTCTGGAAAAGCCACTCCCAGCCTTGATAACTTGGCAGTGACTGCCAAGGTACCTCTGGTAGAAGAGCAATCATTCTTCATAAGAATTATATCTTTACATTCCCAGGTGGACTGTGAAGAGCTGCTTTGATGGTATTTTGCATAATTCAAATTACACTCCTGTGAAGCTCATCTTGTACAATGAACTCTGTGGCAAGAACATCTGAAAACTAAATAAATCCCACCAGTGAAACTGGAGGGTTGGAATTTCATTTCAGAAATTCTAGCACTGTGTTGTTCTGGCATCTTTGTCTTTTCATCATCCTGAAAATACAAAGAATGGATTTTATTTTTTCTCTTGTACACAGAATGTCAGTTTATTTTGAACACAAATATCAACTTCTGCAGCCTACAGAGAGTTTCACACGTGGCTGTAACAGGTAAAGGAGGCTTCAGTATTTTAGATGGTTGGGCTGGAGGAGAAAAGGTGCTTTGCCTTTGTGCTCTTGTAATAATACATTGTCCACATTATCCCAGTGTAGCAGAGAACCCAAGAAAAGAGTTTTTTATTCCTGCATGAATCAAACAGTAATTCAAAGTGGTAAAGCTGTTGATCAGTGCTCAGCAACTACAGAACACACTTAGAAGGAAGACAAAATCCCAGAAGAAAATGGATCCATGTATATTCTTCTAAAGCTTCTTTTCTTTTTCATGGGGATTTTCATGGAATCAGAGAATCACAGAATGTTTTGGGTTGGAAGGGACCTTAAAGATCATCTAGTTCCAACCCCATATTTTGCCCTAGTTTTGTTTAAAATAAATTGCTTTTATCCAGTTCAACAGGGTGTTAAGATGACCCAGAAGCTGTGTGAGGACAGAAGTCCAAAGGTGAATTGGGATTTGGTTGCCATTTCCAGCTCTGGTGATCACACTCTGTTCCTTGCTGTGGGACAGGAGAACTTCTCCCCAGGAACACTCCAGTGAGCAGAGGACCAGCTCCTCTGTTCTTCCAAACACATTGGCTGGTTTGGTGGGTAAATGGTGAATGCAAAGCTCTCACCTTCCATAAAATTTGGGTGTAAACTCAACTCCAGACCAGCTTGGTCAGGAATGTTGGTGTTTGGTTTGAAGCTCTGACCACGAGTGGATGGTGTTTGTTATCCTGGAGTGTGCAAAGGCAACACAAGCTCCTTTCAAAGAGTCCTTGGCACAGGAATATCAAGTGTTAGTGCAACTTGCTCCAGCTGAGAGTCATTATTTCCAGTGGCAGTGGAAAACCATTGAGAGCTCTCCTGGGAAATGGTACAAAATGTTATGGCAGGGATAATATTAACCCTTGCCACTGTTTTATGTGCAATCTCCAGTCTTGGCCAAGCTTTACCAGGAAATCATTCCAAGAGTTTAGAAAAGGACACTTTGCCACCCGTGCTTTTCATGATGTAGGAAAGAAAAATGTTAAAGCTGATGTTCAGTCTCTTCTCCTGCATCCCAGTGCAGGAGAAAAAAGGAAAAGCAGGTCTTGCTGAATTCAGGATTTAACAACATTGCTGGTGAGGAAAAGGCAGGGAATGGAAAAGGCTTCTTTGCAAGGACACAGCTCTAGAGCCAGGGAGGGATAGGGGAAGTTTGTACTGGAATATCCATGCAAGAAGATATAATTTAAGTCTTAAAACTTCAGCTTCTTCTCTAGAATTCAATTCAAGAAAAGGGATTAAAATACCCTGGGGAATTAGGGCACTTATTTACATGTTTAAACAAAGAAATGAGACTGGTTTAATTTCAGTTTAAAGTGGGCTTTGACCCATAGACCTGAATGAGAGACTCTGGATACTTCTGCAGTAAATTTTGTCTGCGAATCTGGATTATTCCTCCATTTAGGTGCTAACCCTTTCAGAGCAAAATTCAGACTACAACATTTAAAAGTCCCAATTTTCTTCCATATGTTGGACCTAAAGGATTGAACTGTGAAATTGGGAGTCCTTGATGGGAAGGATCGATCTGAGCTCAGAGCTCAAGATTTAAGCAGATTCTTTGTGTTTCAACCGAGACTCCTCATGGATTGTAGACAAAAGTCTCTGCTCAAGTGGGATTTCTTTTGTGCACAACTTTTATTTAAACAGCTCTCATGGAAAAACAAGACAACAACTCCCAGCCCACCAAAGCTAAGTGTTTAATGAACTTTTTCTGTGGATAAATGGTGTGAGGAATGGCCCAGGTATGGCTCCAGCAGCGCCAACAAACAGTCCTGCACTGATCCCAATCCAGCCAAGGAGCTGAAATATCGACTAGAAAACATAACTTAGCTCAGAGGTAGAAATGAGGCTTGTTAAGGAGTGTGTTGGTATGTTGGAAAGAGTCTGGGGGTCCTGTTTAGCAGTGCAGAGCCCCCTCCAGCCCCTCTGTCATTAATAAAGCCAAAAGGGAGAGGTGGGGCCACATGTGGTGTCAATACACTTTAATTAAGTGTAATAATTCCCCTTTTCCTGAGGTGGACGTGCTAAGACAGATCTCTCTGCAGAGATTTATGCTTTTCTCCTCCCTCCCGTGTGCTGTGCAGAGCATCAGTGCCCTCTTTGGGAGCCCCGGGATTCTGCAGGACAGCTCCGAGCGCTTCCACACGTCCACTTTTCGGAGTGTTTTATGCTTTTGCTCCCCCTGGAGCAAAGACCCTTTTCAGCCTGAGCTGTAAAACTTGTTCTGCCTCAGCTGAACTTCAGGGGCTGGCTGGGCAATCGAGGATTTGCTCAATGATTTACCTGGGAGACCATCCTGGGTGTGTTTTAATACATGGCGAGTCTCCAGAGCTTTTGTCGGGCTGGGACATCCTGGGGTGGAGCAATATCACGGTCAAACCTTTTATCTGAGCTCATTTTAATTTGTCACCTGGTCCGAGAAGAGCCATGAGCAGGGAACCATCCAGGCTGTAGCTGCTTTGGTCAGATTTGAAGGTGAAATAACCAGATCCTGCCAAATTTAATTGGATTATTGATGCTTCAAAAATCCCTGTTAGATAATCAGAATTTGAGGCACTGAAATCAGCAGCTAAGGGATAGACTTTTGCTATCCATGTGTAGGTGTTACAAGGATGGGTACAGGAAGATTTTTTCCTTGCTTGAGGTGATGGCTTAGAAAATTACAACATGGAATTGTCCAGCTCAGTACAAAAACACAAGGCTGTGAGAGTTTATTGTTTCTTTTTAGGAGCTATTTAAGGGGGTTATGTGGCTGCAAAGTTACTGCAAGTTTCTGGTTGGCATCTGTGCAGGTCTCAGAGAGAAACAGGCAGTGGTGGAGCTCCTTGGAGCATCTCAGGAGGGAGCTGAGCAGCCCAGGAGGAAGGCACTGAGCTCTGTTAAGCTGAGCTTTCCTGGGAAAGAGAGGCTGAGCAGAAGGGAGGGGATTTTAGAACTGATCAGAAGCTGATAGCAACACTCAAAGCTCCGGATTAAAGGCACTTGGTGCTCACTGGAGGTCACTTTTCATCGTGGAGGATAATTCCTGCCTGCTGCAGGCTTGGAAACACCACCTCACATCCAACATCTGCTTTAGCAGTCTCTTCCCAAAACAAAACAATATTCCCCCAGCACTTGAGGTCCAACAACACAACCCCCTCTGCTCCCTCCTGAGAGTGGGAAGTGTCCCACAGAGCTGGGGATCCTGCCCTGCTCCAAGGGCTGCTCCCCCATCCCAGCCAGGGGCTCTCTGACACATGGAATACTCAGGAAGGATTCATTTGGGACCAGGGAGGAACAATTTTGCCTGAGCAGGCAAGGGGTCCAGGGGAGGAACAGATCCTGCAGGAAGTTTTGCTTGATGCTCAGGATGGATCAGTTAAGCAGAGACTACAACTTCAGCTTTGAGCTGAGCCGTGGCAGATCCTGATTAATCCCCTGGATGCACAGTTGAGCCCAAACTGAATCCCCGTGCAGCAGAGCTTGGGTATGAGGTGCTGTTTTCAGGCTGGATCTGGGCTGTGCTCTCCTTGCAAAACAGAGCTGAAGTGCCAAAATCTCCGACTGCAGGAGCAGCCTGTCTCCAGGCACAGGAATTTCATCCTAATTCCAGTATCTCCAGGACCAGAGAAATCTGATAATGAACTGGCAGTGGTTTTGGGAAAGTGGGGTGGTGTCAGATGATGAAATAAGGGAGAAGAACAAAAAGGCGACCAACCAAACAGGAATGATTCCTACAGCGGTGTTAAAAGAGGAAAAGATTTAATCCAATATCTGTAAATCTCACCAGACAAGAACTGTCAAATCTGTGTAAGAGTTGAACTTTCTGCAGTGGGAAGTGGGGAGGAATGTCAGACCCTCCTCACACAGGGCTCTTTGGCATCCCAGTTCTCGAGGAGCTGGAGAGGACAAATCAAAGCAAAAAATCTTGGACAAAACGGCTTTGCATTTGCAAACCAGAAATGGCAAAAGTCAGCCCCAGACCCAGGGTGGGAAAAGAATGAAAAGACTCTGAAAACCTGTTGCCAGCCTGGGATAAGCTGCAAATGCTGATGATTGATTCCAAAACTCAGACCATCAATCCTCTTTTTTGTCTGACTGTTTAGGGAAAGCCCAAGGTGTTGTTGCCACCCTTGTCCAGCACATACCTCATCAGTCGAGGATAATTTCCTTTCAAGAGACTTGAAAATGCCTGAGACTTTTTCTACATTGCATTGACATAAATATCACATATGCTGCAAAAAATATTATACCTTGTAAGAAAAACATTGAGATCAGTTTGTGGCTTGAACATTCTCAGTGTAACATTCACAGATTTCTTCTTTCATTTCTAACACCTTAGTCCAGTCATGTGCCAATTCAGGACAACCATGTCTGCATCCAAATGTTACCAGACATGCTTTAGAATTTCGTCTCATATTCAAAAGATTATTTCTGAGCCTAATCCAGCCTAATGCATTTGAATCCAAACATCCCAGTTTAGGTGAAATTCAAGCCTTCCTTGGTGGCTGGAAGCAGCAGTGACCCGTGCCCTGGGAATGTAGGAGAGGTGCTGCCAATTTGCAAATCCATCTACAATTTAAACTCACAAGTCATATGTTTTGTATTTTAACCATTACATGGCCCTTTTCCAAACCCTTGGTCTCACTCCATGTCCTGAGGTTTTCCTGGCTGCCAGAGGAGGTGGCTGTGCTTGTCCCTGGATGTCCCTGGAGCTGGGTCAGGTCTCTGAGCTCCTTGAGCAGCCTTGCCACAGATTTGTGCTGCACTGAGCAAACCTTTGTTGGTTTTCTGTTGCCATCACAGTCCCTCCAGTACAAGACCTGGCTCTTGCCAGGAGTTTGCACAGCCTTTGACATCAACTCCTCCAAACTCCCCTCCACGAGCAGTCAGGGTCCTGTGATGGCACTACAACAAAAATCACTAAGAATGACATTTCCTTGATACTTCTGAGCCTGTTTAAAAGCTGTGCTGAGGATGTTCTTCACACAGCAGGTTATTACAGGTCTGTGGAGCAGCTTTGTTTCATTAGAACATCAGAGTGTAAAAATTGCTTCACGAAATCACCCTCAAATATCTGGACTCACAAGGACAGGCCCTTGAAAGAGAAAGCAATAATCAAGAGGAAGCCAGCCAGCTATGGCTCAGATTTTATAATGTTTTCCTGCTGTTATTTTCACCACAGGCTATTTTATATTCCCCACCTCTTTTTTTTTTTTTTTTTTTTTTCCCCCCCTTCCATGAAGTTGCTTTTTAAGGTCACATCTGTTGAGGGCACATAATGATTTTTATGACAACTTTGCAGAGAAGTGGAGCAGTTGAACAGAGTGGAACTGCAGTGAGACAGGTTTGTATCATGGGGGATTTTTGTCCATCTTGAGACATTTTCTCAGGTCAAACTCAGATGTTCTGTCTAACCAAGAAATGCCTGACCTAAGATCCAGCTACAAAAATGAGAGCAAGAGTTTACCTGCAAAATGCCTCTCACTGAAACCAAAGCACTTTGAATGTGGAAAAGTGGGAGACACAGGAAGTAAAAGTGTTTCACAATTAAGTCACAGGTTTTTAACATATTTTTTAAAGGCTACAAAGAGCTTTTGAGAAGATTGTTACCAAACCGTGGTGTATTGCATAACATCTCCAGCTCTGTGTGTGTCTTTGTAGGAGAAGGGGATTGATCTTCTCTTTCTTGGTGTTGTTTTATGTTATAACCCTTCCTCTGCCTTATCAAGATGTTTAAAAAGATAAAAGTTCTTTTTCCTTCTTAGTAGCTCAGCCATCAAATGACACCACAGCATGAGGTGGGGCTCTTTGCCATCATGGCACAATTTGGGTGCTGCTCTGGCTGGAACATGAGCACAAGCAACAGCAGAACAAAAGCAGTAACAAGAATCTGGGTTAGTATGTTATGAAAGGACCCAAATCTGTCCCTGCAAGGAGGGGCTCTGCTCTCTTTTTTCTAAGCTCAGTGCATTGCTTTGGGCTGCCTTTACTCCAGTTGTGACATTACTGATACACTCCAAGAGTAATTTCTTATATTTGGATTTGCAGAACTTTTACAGGACCTTTTTGATCTTGGACAAAGCACACATTTGATTTTCTTCATTATGAAATAGCCCCTAAAACCATTTACAGGCTCCACAGTAAACAGAACCCTGCTGAGATTAAAGCTCTGAAGGAGAAACATGGAAAATACCAATTGCAATAAAATTGCTGCCTCTCAGTGAGGATAATGATTTTATCATGCACAGAGTGCTTGTGTCCTGCACTGTGCTGCCCATGGAGTGGAGAACGTGCTGGAATTCCTGTGTTCCACGTCTGTGCCATCTGTGGGAACAGGGTGAGACATCAGCATCAGAGTTTGAAACATCCCCAGTGGGATCAGGCATTGAATTAATGATTTTATGTGTCATCTCCTGTGCTGATTAAGGGAATAACTCTGCTTTTAGGGACATCTTGTGTGAAAATTCCACAGGGCACAAAGATGGTTGAAAAAAAGTGCGTGGAAAACTCCCTGGAGACCTTGGTGTGGCCTTTTGGTACTTCCATGAGGTTTGTAAGAAAGATGGGGACAAGCTTTTTAGCAGGACCTGTTACAAAAAGGGGAATGGCTTTAAAGTAAAAGAGGATAGATCTAGACTAGATATAAGGAAGAGTTCTACAATGTGGGTGGTGAAACACTGGCACAGGTTGCCCAGAGAGGTGGTGGATGTCCCATCCCTGGGAATATTTGAGGTCAGGGTGGATGGAGCTCTGAGCAACTTAGAGCAGTGGAATCCCTGTGTACTGCAGGGATTGGACTAGATGGCCTTCAGAGGGCCCAAAATATGAACCTGTGGGAACTGTTACTGTGTTAGACCTTCCCCAGTCTCTATCCATCATATTTTGGACACACTTTTGTCTTGGGGCTTTGACTGACTCTCCCCATCAACACTGATCAGAAAGGCTTTACCTGACTACTCAAAAGTTACAGAAAGGGAGCCCAGCTCTGCTTTCCCCTTTGCTTTTCGCCTTTTTAATCCAATATGATTCCCAAATAAATTGCTCCCAAACCAGAAACGTAGCATTATACATCCATTTCGTACCGACACAAATGACTTTGGACAGAGTGAAGCAGGAGATTCCCAGGTTATCCCTCTCCCATGCAACGTGCAGAAGATCATATTGTACAAGTGCTGCATGAAATTATGGCAACTGACTTCTGGGAGCTGCACTGGGAGCTCCACCAGTCATGTTTAGCCTCCTGCGGGTGCATTTTTCAATTGATATCCCTTAAATAACCTTAATTATGTGTATGTTAAAGTGCCTCATACAGCGGGGAAAATTGAGGAAGACACTTATTAAAAAGAGGCACCAGCACATGTGGTATTATTTTTACAGTCATCCAGTGTGTTGATATAAAGTATTACATTTGAGTCAAAGCTCATTTGGGTGAGTAGTTAAAGTGAAAGCCGAGCTGCCCCCGCATTGTGTCTCCAATGGCTGTCCAATTAGCGGGATGATTAGCCCTGCTAATATCACCAGAGCCATTCCTGGGGCAGCCTGACAGTTACATCACCACACACTTTCCAGCCACTTCCTGAGGGTTTCTGACTCCAACCCAAGGAAGCTGCAGCCTCCAAACCATCCCTTGGGAGAAGGGACGTTGCGCAAGCGCCGTTTTAGGAGAAGCCAACGAAGGGCGTCTGGTGGAGGCCAAATACTTGTGTTGACATTTTTTCACAATTTCCCAGTGTTTTTTCTAAACATATGATCTGTTGTTCTCAGCTCCTACTGCTGCTGGAAAGGCTGCTGAGAAATTGTTTGTTTTCACGGAGATTTTACTTGACCTTGAACGCAAGTTGTTGCTTGAGCTACTGAGTAGTGGTTTATGCTGATGATATGTTTGCCATAAATCATGGCAGAGGAGCCTTGGAGGTGCACAGGAATATTTATTTGTTTTATTAAAAAAAAAAAAAAAGCTGTTTAAATTCCCAGTCATTAGCAGAACATGTTTTCTGCTTATGTAGAGGGTTTACAAATAAATAAGTTCTTTTAAGAACTCCCATCCTTGTTGATCATCTGCGGTTTGTTTTTTTCTCTTCCTTTTCCCTCTCAAGGATTGCCAGGAAACCAAGCTGGGCTTTATCTGAAAACTTCTTTTCTTCCACTTTGCCATAAGTTGGTAGCAGTTTCTAATATTTTCACCCGCTCCTTTCATCATACTTTGAACCCTTTTCTGCAGATTTGGGTCCCTCTTCCATCGGGCTTTAAAGCCATGGGGTCTTCATAAGCTTTTGGGTTTAACAAAAGAAAGGGAAAAGAGTCATGATCTTAGAAGTATTTAAGTATTGATTTTCAGAAAGTTTTGAGCACCTACTTCTCAAAGGAACAGATGTTTTGAAGGGAATTCTGGCTGGATATCTGCAGATCCTCCATTCCCCAGTTATTCTCTTATACGTATATTTGAATCAGTTAATATACAAAGATTCAAATATATATATATTAGAGAGGTATATATATAACTCAAATATATATGAGAGAATTATAGATAGAGATTTATAGACATTGAGCATGGGAGGAAGTTGTAGCCTTTGAAAGTGGCTGAGCAGTGTTTTTAGTGGATAAGCTGCGGGTACTTTTCTGTCCAACAAATAACTTTTGGGATGTTCCATTTGATGCAAAATGGAAGTTAAAGTCTCCTGTGAGGTTGTGGTGGTTTCACTGGAAAAAACTGCAGCATTGATATTAGTAGCACCTAATTTTGTTCAGAGCTGGGAATCTCACTCAGAATTATGCCCAGCCTGAAACATCTGAGTGATAAAATCCCTTCCTGACAATTTGGGATCTTTCTAAAACCTGTAAAAATGTCATGGGCCCAACCAACCTCACAGAACCCAAACCTGGTGACACCTTCAGCCTTGCTCAGTCCTGCTGGTTGAAACTTTCTATACATAATCAAAACCTCACAAATATTGATTTAAACCCCAAACTGTCAAGATCGAAGTCAGTGACACAGACATAGAATCATAGAATGGTTTGGGTTGGAAGGGACCTAAAAGATCATCTCATTCCATTTTCTGCCATGGGCAGGGACACCTACCACATCAATGTTCTCTCCAGCATTCAGTGTTCCTTTATTTTTTTCCTCCCTCTCCTTTCAGAGAAAAATTCATTGCACTAAATGGAAGAATTTTAACAATCATTAGGGTTATCATTAATTTGATCCAAATTGGCCAGTGTTTTTGTCCTGGACAACTCTTTCTGATTGTGTTTACACGTTGTTCTTAAAAGCAGAGCTGCTTTAAAGAGAAATTTGTCACAGTCCTACCCCAAGAATATAAGCAAGCAGAACTACCCTGGACAGGGCAGGAATGGTTTTCTAATAAGTCATCTGAGAAGCTTTTGGTAAAACATTCAGTAGCTCCAGGAAGTGCAGTCACTTCCTTATGGATTTGTAAAACCTGGATGGTGGGCATGTCCAAACCAATGATGGCACAGCCCCGATCCTGGGGCTGAATCTGGCCCTGGAAATCTGGGCTGGCACCAACAAAAGGGAGCTGGAAATGTTTTCTGAAATAACTTTGGCACCAGGATTGGGGATCTGCTCTGGATTACCATTAATGCTGCTGTGGATGTCTGGAATTTCTTCCATGTTTTTTCCTTTCCTCCTAAGATCCATCTTGGAGTCTGTAATTAATAGCTCTAGAAAATCCTCTTTACAGTGTTATGCTGTCACTGATTTTCTGGATTCTTTTCCACAACACAAACCTGGATTTAATCAACTTCTATTTATGGTTATTCCATTTCCATTTACCTTTGAGGTTCAGAGTGAAGCCAGAAAGACACTGAATTGTAGACTCATGGAACATCCTGAGCTGAGTTTCTCTGCACTCAGAGAATGAGGTCAGGTACCAATGAAAACCAAATTAATGTGTACATATAACCAAATGAATTGAATTTAATAATTTGTAATATTATGTTTTAGTCAGGGTGTTTTTATGGGCATCCTTTTGTGCCACTTGCAGTGGAATCTTTCCTCTTTCCCCCATGTACAAACACTCATTTTTAATACATAGTGTCTTTTTTAACAAGAAATTCTTCATTTTCTTCATCTCTCTGGGGGTTGTCCTTTGATGAGACAGGAAGCCAAGCACCCAAACTGGATTCATGGTATGGGATGGTTAAAATCACTTGAAATCCACTAAATTAATTTTGTTCAGAAAGTTTCTAAATGTGTTTTCTTGTCAGGCCTCATGCCCCATTCTGCTGGAAAAGTCCAGGAATGGGGTTCCTTCCCCTCCATGCCCTGAGCTGACATTGACTGAAATCCTTCCATTAGGGGAGTTTATAACAAGCAGAATTAGGGTTGTTGCTCTCAGCTCAAACACATACCCCTTCATTTCCTCTAATTTTATACAATGTAAATAAATACTCAGTGGGGCTTGGAGGCTACTGGAAAGCTCTGAATGCTGATCATGTGTTCTAAATAAGGCACTCCCAAAAAAAGCAATGCCTTTAGGCTCAGGAAGGGAATTGTCAGTTGTGGAGCACAGAGGTCGAGGGGTGCAAGTGGGCTTTTTCCTGTATTTGTCCAAGGGGATAAACAGCAGGGAAGAAATGCTCTGCTAAAATAAAACAAAGCCAAAGTATGGAGAAAATAGATGGCTCTCCTGATAGATGGCAGGTTTGGCTAAACCCAACTGCTCCATAAAACAGGGTTTTTTTCCCTCTGATCAAACTTCTGCTTTTCCTGGATTTTCTGTCCTCCAAGAGCAAAAAAACTTGTTCTAAAAAAAAAAATGGTGCAAATGGAGGTAGAAACTGCATGTGTTCCTGTCTCCCAGTGTTAAACCTGTTCCTTTCACTACTGAATAGTTGTAAAACATCCACACAAACAAGAAAAGTAGTTTAAAGTGTCTTACTTGCAACCACTGCAATCATCAGCTGTCACCATTCAATGTGATGCGTTTCAAATCCAAAATTCAGATCTGGGAATCTCCCTTTCTCCATGTGAGTGGTCCAGACACCAAGATTTGAGGGCACAGAACATATTCTCAGCTATAATCTGGTCTTGCTTGTCCAGCTGAAGGGAAAAAGAAGAGCAAATACAGTCCTAGGAATTGTTGGGGAGTTACTCGTAGGAATATTTCCCCCATCACCAGTAACACTTCCCCCCATGCACTCAGGCTGACAAAACCAAGCTCAAAGAGATGAAAGAAATTCATAAATGTCAAACAAAAGGTTTAGCCCAACAGAAAAGTGTCTCTGGTCAATTCTCTCTTGTTTTCCAGGTTGTTTAATGGAAGGCACAGCCTTCCTTTAATTTTAGTTTTTTTGGCCGGCCGTAAGAATTTTAAAGAGATCCTAATGATCCCTAAATCACAGATAAGTGAACCTATAAAACACCAACTCTGGGCTCCTCATAATGTCATCCCTTGCCAGCTCTCTGTCGGGAGTGATTTTCAGTCGATTTGATCTTCAATAAATAACAGGCTGAGTAAACAGGTGAACTCACAGTGGGCAGGAGAATCCTCTCAGCCCTTCCCCATCCCACACGTCTCCAGGGCCAGCAGGAGGGACACTTAGGAGGTTGGCAGGACACACCGCTGTGTCCACTGCACTTTTTCAAGGCCTTAAATAGCCCTCCAGTGTGATTTTATACTCTAAAACATCCTAAAATATGACTACATCCTAAATGCATTAAAGATTGTTCCAGGGCCCCTGTGGTTAAATGGAAGAACCAATATCCTCGAGTCTCTCTGCAAATAGGAAAAGAAAACGACATTAAATGTATGGAGGACTATGATGGTGCAGAAAGGGATATGAGTGTTTTGCTTGGGTTTGAGGGAAGAATAGGGAATCAAATGTCTTGCCAATATTCAAGTTCATTTCTTGCTGTGGTTTGGGACAGAGAAAGGATAATGAAGACTGATCAAAATGAGCCAGAAACGATCACAAAATGTCTTAATTCCTGAGAATTGCCTTGAGAAACAAGGGGACGGACAGACAGACAGACTCAGGCTTGCTTGAAGACATGCTCTTTGTCAAATTTACACCAAGATTTTTGTCTGACAAGAACTTAAATTAGCCTTAAATTTTCTCTCTCTGCAGATTCAACCCTGAGGAACATTCCCTGCAATTTCCTTGTAGTATGAGGCTAAAATAACTCATTTTTCCCAGAGACCTTTGCTAACTCAACATTCATCCTGCAGCACATTCGAGTTCCACAGGAGCTCTCATGGATAGAAAAGATTAATAGAAGGAGTTGATCCTCTAAGACAGTTTTTGAAGTTGACTTCAAATCAGATCCAGCAAGTTGGTTTTACAGACTCCTTCTTTTCTCTAGGTATTCTTGTAGTATAAATACATTTCACCCAGTTTTCAACTTTGCATTCAACTTAATGTCATTGCATTTGACATGAGTGGCTGTTTCTAATTAGAATTTCACAAAAGTAATCAGCAAAGCCAGGTAAAATCCCTTCCACAGGAACAAACTGGCCCTGTCTGCCTGGAGGACTCCATGGACTATATGGACTGTCAGGGCATATAGGATGTCAAACCCCCCAGAACAGCTGAGTGAAACCAGATGTGTTCAGACCTTGTCCAGCCCTACTTTCCATGTGGGTGAAGCAGGTGTTTGGTGATTATCAGCTAAGCTGGAAAATCCAGGCTGGTTTTGTGTCCTTTTCATGGCCTTTCCAACGTGGGGCTTGAAGAATAAAACGAAGCTCGTTCCCACTCAGCACTTGACAGATGTAGGACTCACTTTGCCTTTCCACCCCATATTCCTTTCATGACTTCTCCCCTTTTTGGTCTGAGGCCCAGCAATTTGCTGAGCAAGGTGTCCAACCCAGTAATGGGACAGAATCCAGTGCAGCGGGTGGTTGGAGAGTACTGGGAGAAATTTGAACCAGCTTAGCCAACATAAAATTCCTAAAGCCAGTTATCACTCATTTTAAACAACAACAACCAAAAAATTAATGCATTAAATTTGAACCATATTTTTGTCAGAAATTCTGAAATTTGCCACAGCTCCTGAGTTTGACTTTGCTGGTCCCATCCTGTGAGTTGAAAACATGGTTTATTAAGGTCTCTTTGATCTGCCTCTCCTGAGCTGTGCAGGACTTCTGTACTCCCTGGAATCCTGTTTGGGCACAGACCCAAGAGATTTGACATCCACTGGAAGAAGCAATTTGTAACTTCTCAACTGTATCCTGGGCTGGAATTGTTCAACAGCAGAAAAATCACCAAGTTAGCAAAGGTAAAATAACTATAACAGCAATAATTCATCCCTGTATCATGAATTGAGGTTTAAACCACAGTCCTTGAAAGACTTTGCAAAAAATTTGACTGACTTGAACTCTTTCTGATGGGTTCAAGTTCTTTATTTGCAGTGTATTCCTGTGTGTAGGACTGAAACACATCTGGGTACAGAAGCCTGTGCATAATAAGGTGCTGGATATCAAATATATTACAGAAAATGAATATATAATATAATGTAAATGAGATTGGCAGAAAAATAACTCTCATATTTCTTTATAGACTTGCTCTTTTCAGCCTGAGACATTTATTTTCTTGTTGCTTACATTGGGTCTTCTCTTAGAAATTAATGTAGAGGTGATCATTTTTTATTAAACATTATCAGGCAATTTAGAAATCTAATGAAAAATATTTGTCACCCCTGATAGGTGACTTCTCCATGAAGAAATAGTCTGTTCCTTGTTATTTTTTTATAGTGTGGAGCTTCTTTCCAGCTTTAAAAGAAGTGACTCTGCCTGCTCTGCAAACGTAGAACCCTTGCTCTCATGTGCAAAAGGAAACAATTCCGACCTCATTTGCATCCCTGTCACTCAGATTTATTCTGAGATGCCACAGCTTGATTGGATTGTCAGGAAAAAAGGAGCAGGAGAAGGAACACTGGCCTTGGAGCAAGTTTCTTCCCATGGTTCAGGAAGAGCCTCCTCCCCATCTGCTTTCCCTTTCATTCATGGATTAGTTACACCATTTCCTGGATCCTGCCTTCACAGTTTCCTTTGCTGTTCTGTGGTCAGGATAATATATTGGAATATTAGAAAAGGTAGGAACAGGCTGTAAACTCGAGCTGGATGAACCTTGCCAGGATTTATCTCCTTGCAAAGCTGCTGAGATATCAGGGAGGTCTGGAGCTTGGGTAGGGGGCACAGCCCATGGAGTTTAATGTTGGCCACTGGGAATAGAAGAAATGCAAATTAAAAAGTCACTTGTCCTTGCTTTTATTCATCTCTTCTCTGCAGGAAGAGCTTTTTTAGAAGCAGATAAGAGAATAATGATTTGCTGACAGATACTCTACCATGTTAAAAAAAAATTGGGCTTTTTTATATTATTATTTTTCCAGTAATACCTTTGCTCCCTGATGTTCTCTAGCCTTGTTCCTTCCAGGAAAATGTAATACTACCATCCAATGTTTCTTAATTCCTTGCCATAGCAATGAGCCTTGAGTCAGGCTCCTACTGAGCACCTCAGGATGATGTTTAGCAGTGTCAGCTTTGGTTTCTGCAGAGTTGCAGCTCAAGAGCCTGTGCTGATACAATCAACCTACAATTTAAAATGCAACAAAACCCCAAAACCGAATAATCTACTAAATATCTCTTTAGTTTTTCTCGGTGTCCCTCATTTCTTTCCTCTCCTTGCAGCCTCTTCCTTGTCAGACTGCAGCACATTCTCCTCCCTCACTGAACCCTCAGTGAACCGTGTGAGGCAAAGGGATGGGATTTTCCATTTTCAGAAGGAACAAAGCAGTGCCAGCAGACCAGTGTTGATGGTGCAATCCTTGGTTACTGGGAGCTAAATCCCCTTTTGTTCCCCCAGCCCTGGGTTCGGGAGCCAGCTGGTGCAATGCCCATCCCCACGTGCTCCTGGCATCCCTGGGAGGAGCAGGGAATGTGTGTGGCCAGGGCACAGGAACCTCCAGCCCCAGCATGGGAACAGCTCCTGGGGGACCCTAAAGAGGCAGGTGCATCCAAGCAGAATCTGGGCAAAACCATTCCTTTCACACCTCAACCCTCCTCTTACCCTTTGGCTTATCTTTGGTTCATCTGCAGCTCCAGACCTCAGTGTGCATCTTGTTTTTCATGGAAAACAACAGTCACTCCTGTGAGCTGCTCATTCCCCAACACAAGGGCTTTATGCTCCTTGCAAGGACCCCCCCAGTGAGAAAATGGCTAAATTTTCCCACTGAAAAACATAGATAAGAAGTGCTGAAGATCCTCCTGGAATAATCAGACACCTGTCACTGGTAGAAATAATTTTCTAGTCAAAGCACAGCTTTTGCTAATAGAGATACAAGGGATCATCAGAACCCCTCCTAAAGTTGTGCCAGGGGTTGATTTTTCTCTTTGTGGGCAAAGGGTTTGTGTTCATTTTCTGCTCATTCTAAAATACTTCAACCACTTTGCTGGAAGTAGTGAGAAAAATAGTATTAAAAAATGTTAAATAGGCCCCCTCCTCTTAAGGATTTGCCAATATTTGCCCCTAAAATGAAAGTTTAGGGGAAATTTTGAGGAAATGAAACATTCATGAGATTTAGCCAAAGGTCTCCCTTCTCCTAAGTCACAGATTGTGTTTGGGGAAGAGTCTCCTGACCAAATTTGGCTGTTTCTGCATTTGGAGCTACTGGACCACACCCATTATTTTTCACTAATTCCTCTGATAGCAGCTCCAACTCCAAGCTGGGTTTTTAAGAGCCTGACTGAAAATTCCTTCTTTGCAGATGTAGATTTTTTTAACAGCTCTTTGAGTTGTTGCTGTGCTGCTCCTTCCTCCCTGGGATGGCTTCATATGCTATTGATTTTCCTCCTCTCCACTGCAATAATCTCCTCATCTGACTGCTGGGAGATTTCAGGAACCCTCTGCTGAGGCTTCCTCCTTCCCTTCCAAAAGAGTTCAGCAATCTCCTCTCGTTTTGTTTTCTTTTTCCTTATTTTTTTCTTTCTTACATCATCCTCATGGCTCACATCCTTTCTCTGCATCTCCCTCCTGATTCATTAAGTAACCATGAATCTCTCTTCAAACACGGAACATCTGGGGATGGAAAGGAGAAGGGCATAATTACTAAAACATCTGGCAAGAACAGCAGCTTATTTTGGTATTATCACTGCAACTTCCTTACATTTCTCCTGCTTCCCTTTTGGCATTGCAGAGGACAGGAACTAGCTGAGGGAAATGTTTCCTTCCAGCTCTTTCCAGAGGATTTGTCTGTGGGCAGTGGAGAGGCCACGACTGAGGACTTGTTGGAAAGACACAATTATCAAGTGATTCCATAATTCTTGGCTGTTGATATCGTGACAATCCCACCAGGAGGGCAGGGAAAAAGTGGCCCTGAATTCCTTAGAGGAGAGGAAAAGAGAGGAGTGTTCCAGTGCCATCAGCACCACCTTGGAGCCACCACCAGCATCAAGTTCATTCTTTCCCTGGTGGAGAAAACGTCTAATAAATAAGGGAATGCTGGCATGGAAAATCCCCTAATTCCACAGTAACTCCTGAACTCCTGTGATATTTTGGGCTTGGATTCTGTCCTGAAAGACAGTCAGTGGGTACCAGCCATCCCTGCTTTGGGGTTCTGTATGAATTCCCCATGCCAAGCCCATGGTGAAAGAGAGTCTGGATCAATGTGGTGCAGAAGGTTTGGAGTTGGTGTCATAACAAATAAACCTGACCCCGTGAGAAGTTCTCACTGCTGACAACCAATATTTTCTGGCAGGAGGATCTGAGATGAGGCTCCTTAGATGTCAATCCCAAACCCAAACCTGTGTGGAAGTCTGGTGTCTCCCAGCACTGGAGGTTGTTTGGAAATCAGAGACTGCACCAAGTGTCCTGGGAGTAGAAAGGAAAATTCTTCATTTAAATCCTGGGCTTGCAGGGAATATTCTTGGCTACAATAAATGTATTATGCACTGCTGTTGAGTTATTTATGTCCACCAGGGTAGGAAAGGGATGTCTGGCAGATGGACAGGCATGAAATGCTGTTCTGGAGCAGCAGTGCTAGAGGGATTAATACTCTTCTAGATTAATAACTCAAAACCTTTTGTCCAGTTTTCATCTTAATACATTGCCAGTAGTCTTGACTGGAGATTATTCTAATACAAATATGCAAATTCTAGTCATGAGCACAGTCCACAGTGTTTAGATTATCCTGTGGATTCCTATGGAATGATTTCCTCTCTTATGCCCACCCAGGAGACTCCAGCACGTTGTGATGCCCTTCATGATTCCCATTGCTGATGCATCCCATGCTCCTGTCCCACAGCAGGTCCTTCTCTAAATGACACTTGACCTGGAGCTGTTATTGGAAGGGACAGGCCATCCCATCCCATCCCATCCCATCCCATGCATTCAAACTAAATGCCAAGGGAGGTTAAAACAAAAGTGCCATTATAAATGTCAATCCTATTAAAAAGAAATAAATAAAACATTAAAAAGGCCCCAAATCTATTTAAACAAACTCCCAATGAATTCCCATAAACTCCAGAGGTGGATTCAAACTTTGCATCTCTTTCAGGTAAGCTCCAGGGCTTGGCCAGCAGGGAGGGGATCCTGCCAGGCTCTGTTCCACAGGACTTTTATAGGTCACAGCCTCCTCATTAATTAGCAGAACCATCAGTGATCTCCTGCCTTCCCCCTTATTCCTGAGGTGTTGCCTGCTCTCCCTCACTTCCAGACGGTCCTGATGCTAAAACACTGACCTCAGGCTTTGGGGATTCCATAAATCTGTTACCACATTCCTCTGATAAATATTTTCTCAGGCTGTTTGGTGGAGCTGAGCAGCAAAGGGAGATTTGGGCAGCGAGAGTGGCCAAATAAACATTCCCATTTGGGAGCTGATTTTCCAGTAGTGTTGGTGCTACTGGAGCTGCTCCCTGTGGGATCCAGGATGCCCCAGGACGTGTGGGTGCCCACTCAGGGACAGTGATGTGTAGGAGATCAGAGGTGACCTGGGAAAATTCATCAGAAAAATGTGAGACCTCCTGTATGAAAGGAATCAAACAGCGCAGGACACAAAGCCAGGGAGAAATCCAGCCTGGAATCCTGGGGAAGTGCCCTCTTAACCAGGATGGATGGACAGAAATGTCAGAAAGAAGGAATTTGGGTTATTTTGAAAAAAAAAATGAGTGTTTTTAATATTTATTTGCAGCTTCAGGTATTACTCTTATGCCCCTTGTTCCCCAGTAAAATCCTGCTTAATATATGGAAACAGGGAATTATGAGAAGGTTTTCCAGTTTAACTGAATGTTTTGTCTTTTCTGAGCTTTCAGTGGATAAAAAGAACAAAATAGGACTGGATGAGAAAATAATCTAAAACCACAAACAATTTTTTTTTTCCATTAAAATTTTTAAATAAAATTATTACATTTATTTCAAATTTAAATTTTTGGACTGGAGCAAGACTTGCTTCATTACATTGTGCTTCAATATACTGAAACAGCTACACATGGTTTAAGATGAGATGGTTAATTAGGGATTAATCTTTTGTCCTGTTTGTTGAGATCCTACAACTTGACCCATCAGGATTCCTTGGCCTCATTTGATAATTAATTTACCATATGGCTCAGAAAACAAGGATAAGGAGTGTCCATAAAGCTCTTTCAAGATGAGCAGCTAAAGGCTCCTGGAAGAGCAGCAAAATTGAATGAAAAACTACTCCAAAAGTCAAACCTATTCCAAAAGTTAAACCTCAAATTGTCAGAGGCACTCCCTGCAGCCAGCATTGCCTTCCTTGCAAACACTCATAAATAGAAGTCCAGCAAAGAAGGAGGCTGATAAATTAGACATAGATCTATGAGGAGAAAGGAGCCAGAGAGCAATACCTACAAGACATATGTCTTTATTTACTGAAACATAAATCAAACCCAACAGGAACTTCTGCAAGTAAATCGGATTCCATTTGTATGTTTTTCCTGACACATAAATCTGGCTGGAGCAGAACAGAATGAATAATAGAGGAACCAAAGTCCCTCAGGGACTAATCTTTCACTGGGTCTGGACTGATAACTTACCCTGCTGAGCTGGGCTTTGGTGCTCTGGTGAATCCTGGGCTCACCAGAGGCACAGGCCACGTGTGTTTGCTGAAGAGTTTCTCTAGAAGGCAAAATTGGACATGAGCTCCTGTGTGCTACTGTCCATCCAGCCTTTATGGATCTGTTTGTAAGCTGTGCTGGCCTCTCCTGAGGCTCTGAAGAAAAAGTCAGCAGCTGTTCAGGTACCAAGTAGTGGCACAACACAGGGGACCCAGTGAAAGCAGTGCCAACCAGCCAATTAATTACCAAACTAGGCCTGATAAGTGAAGTTCCACCACCTCAACCAAAAAATAAACCACTTGCAGTTTGCACTTCAGGCTTGTGCATGAACTTCCCTGAGCTGAAGCCTGGCAAGAGCCCAGCTGTCCTCCAAATGTGGGGATATGTCCCTTGGATGACTGGAGCTGGCTTCAGTCTCCCAGGTTGCCTGTCCCCAGAAGGAACGTGCCGTGATTTCCCACCACTGAGGCTGATAGAACACACCCAGGAAGGTGTGGAATGATGAGGTCACCCAGCCTGGAGGAGACTGAGGGGAGACATTGCAGTGACAATGGAAGAGGAGAAGAGGGGGCAGAGGAGGGGCAGGGACTGAGCTCTGCTCTGGGGGGACCAGGAACGCCAGGGAATGGGCTGGAGTTGTGTCAGGGAGGTTCTTCTTTGCCCAGAGGGGGGTTGGGCACTGCCCAGGCTCCCCAGGGCAGTGGGCACAGCCCCAAGGCTGCCAGAGCTGCAGGAGGGTTGGGATGATCCTTTGGGGACAGGGGAGGACACTTGGGGATGAGCCTCTTGGGTCCCTTCCAACCCAACCTGTCCTGTGATTCTGTGACCCTCTGTGAGCTGTGCAGGTCCCTCAGCAGCAGCCACAGCTCAGAAACACCTCCCCCAGCAGCCCAAGGCTCTGCTGTACCCACATGAACTGTTACCTACCAAAGCCTCTCACAGCCAGACTCAGGAGGCATTTCCAGCAGGGAAAAATTCCCTCTTTCTTAGCTGTCCAAGCTGCTGAGACTGCAAATTTAACCATCTTAGAAGTTGAAGAGACCTTAGGTGAATCCAGTCTCACTCTTAGGAATGTTATCTTTTCAATTTTGGCCAACAGAGGGTATTTTCATAGAGATTCCTCTCATTTGCCCTAAAATGGAGAGAGATGGAACATGAGAGAGGGTTTCACTCCTTTGGCTGACAAAGTTTGCTTTGAATAAAAAAAAAAATAAAAAGGATCATGCAAAATATTATTAATGATCAAATCCACAGTTTTCACTAAGCCAGAACATTACTCAAGGTCATATCCCCTGAAATCCTCCTTTGACTGATGGAGTGGTTTCTTCCAGTTTAAATGCAGTCACAATATTATCCCTAATGTAAACTGGCAACATGGATGTTTTTGCAGTTGGTGTTGGTAAAGCTTTCCCAAGAGTGGCAGATTACTTTCCACCATGGAAAAACAAATTCCACCCTCCCTGCCATCACCCCCAATTCCACTCACCTTTTCCAAACAGTACATTCAGTAGGAAATCCTGATGATGTTAAAGCTACTTCTGCTGAAAACCTGGCTACCTTAATTGGTCCTGTTCACTTGATATATGACATTTTCTAAGTCAAAGTTTTCCTATGCTGAGCATCCATTAATTATGTCTCCAATGAGACCTTCCTGGTGCTGTATCAAACCCATTAAAACCCATCTTGCAGGAGTGGAAAAGGAGAGAGAAGATCCACGGAGAATAACAAACCAGGAGGTTCTCTGGGGTGTGTTAAAGGGAACCTGAGCACAGGAGGGCAGCCTGGCAGGGGCTGGCAGTGCAGGACAGGCTTAGAACAGCTCTTTGGAGCTGCAGCTTGGCAGAGTTACCTGGAATGCTCCCATGTCTATGGTGGGTGTCTCATAATCCCCTGATATATGGCAGGAGGAGCTCAGGAGTGGCTCCTGCAGAGCAGGACATGCAGGTGAGGTGGGATTTGATGCCTGGAAAAGGGCTGTCTTGGTTAGGGAAAGGAAGGTCGAAGAGACAGGGGAGGGAAGAGGAAATGAAGGGAGCCTGATTTAAAACCCACAGTGTGGTTTTCATTCCCCCACAACTGGAGTTCATGGCTAAGCTGCTCTCAGCTGCAAAGGCCTGGGAGACAGGGATGAGCTGATAGTTTTTTAATGGCTTAGCCATTAAAAAACAGAGCCATCTGCAAGGACAAATGCTGCATTATTCCTTGATTTGAAGGCTGATAACGTGTGGTTCTAATGTAACATCCAGCAAGTCGTGGCAGGTACCTGGAAAGGGGCCACCTTGGCTTTGCTTCCAACACCTGCCTGGCAAACCAGGACACAGGACAAGGGAGCAGGACATGGGGACAAACTTTCAAACTGCACCACATGGCTCTGAAAGATGAGTCTCTCACAGCTGTAGTGAGCTGTCATCTAATATTTTTTTGGGAGGGGGAAATCCCTCAACAACAACAACAAAAAAAACCCTCACCAAAACTAGATGACACCCAGAACGAGATGTTGTATTTCATGACACTGTGACTCTTCCCTCTCCTGTCACCCTTCCACAAGCCAAAGTGAGGACCAAGGGCTGATGTTTCCCACTCTCCTGCTGCAGTTCTGACCCTGGGATTGGTACTGGGGCAACAACTTGACAACAAAACCCATGGAAAATCTTGCCTTCACTAAGGCCTGTGATGAAAATGCCACAACTTTGTCCTCAGCAATCCTCATGTTTGGGGGCTCTGGGCCAAAGATGTGGTCCTTATTTTCAGGATGTGCATCTCAAAAATAAGAACTGCATCGATTAAACCTGTGTCAGTAGTTTTAAGGCTGAATCTGGAGAGTTTATTTGTGAGTCTGGTTCTAGACAGCTGTGAGTGTGCTCCCAGAATGGCACATAGCCATGGTTAGGCTGATTTAACAAGTCTCTCAAAGAGAAAAACTCTATCAGATTGAGTTTACACATTCACAGAGCCTGTGGATTGGAGCTGAACCAGATCCTGTTTCTACTGTGCTGATCAGACATCCTCTGTCTCCTGAGATTTGTGCAGCTCCTTAAAAATCCATCTTTCCACCCTGCTGGCTGTGCTGGTTGTTTGGGGTGGAATCCACGGACCTTAGACACTGCAAATGTGGCCATCAGTCATCCTGGGCTGCCCTTATCAGCAGAGGAGACAATTGTCTCTCTCTGGAGAGATTCCTCACATGTTCAAAGAGGTGTCTGAGAAGGGACAGATGGATGGTTCCTTGGAAGGGCTTATTTTTCTGGATGTCCAAGCAAAGTTATTGCACATGGACTCATCCATATCCCAGGATCCAGCTGCCCTTCAGCTCCATGTGCCCAAAGTCCCTGCCCTTCACAAGGAGTGGGCATCTGGCTGGAGGTGGAAGAAAAAGAATTCAAAGTCACCAATGACTCCAAAGGACTTTTCATATTTCACTGGCCACTTATCTCTGTTAATTCAGATATATGAGGTCAACCAGGGAATGTGGCCCATGTGCTAAAATCATCAGGGGATGATGTCATGGCCCAAATGAGTCTCTTTTAGGAGTTTAAAAGGTAATTGAAAGGTTATTTTTTTTAGAAGTTCACTTCATTTTTTTTTTAATGGGAAGTAAATGAGATTCAGGTCATATTCAGGCAAGCTCAGGGTGAAGTCATAGGGTGAAGAGAGGGAAGATGGAGTTGAAGATTAATTTGATTAGGATTTCTTAAGATAATATTTGATTTTATGAGGGGTTTAAAAGCAGCAAGGTCCATTTACTAAGTCTGAGCTGTTCAGGCAATTTTTTTTTTCAAGCTACACAGGGTCTACAAAGCTTTGGTTGGAGTTAGATGGTCACAAACAGAGAAAAATTAACACCAGGTACAATAAGAATCTGCAAAGTGTTAGCAGAAAAAATGGACTTGGTTAAATGAAGAGCTGAATCTCTGATTTCTCCAGGAGTTTCCTATTTTTTGTGATACACAGGCTGCAAACTTTTACCTTGAATGAACACTACAAACTTTTAGTTCTTTTACAACTAAGTTACATCCACAGGAAGAAAACAATTCTTTACCATATTTCTGGTTTCCAAGTTATTGAAGGCAGAGATTTAGCTACTGTTGCTCATAAAGAAACTTAAAACTTTATAAATGAAATAGGAAATAATGTGGATTCAAAGGATAAAATCCCAGCAACCTTGAGTAACAGACAGTGGTTGTGAAACACAACACACTGAGGGGGTGGAACAGGGGAGATCTGCTGGGGCCAAAGAGAATTCACTCTGAAATTCAGAAGCCTCAGCTGGGTTACAGAGCAGAGAGAAGCTGATCTGGTTCTGAGGACACTCACAGAAGTTCTCCAGGCTGTCCCAGCCCTGGGCAATCCATTAGTGTTGCCAAAATTAAAGGATGAGGGAAAAAAAGAAGGGAAAAAAAATCCTCTTTCTTGCAGTTTCTTTGCAGTTTCTCATGCATCCCCAAAGGTGGCAGAGCTATTAAATGTCCATCACTCTCCCGTGTGCCAGCACATCCACTCAGTTTGTTTTCACAGGAATTTGGAGCCCCAGTATCTTTTACCAGTGTCTGGCAGAGACTCCTGGGTGCCTGCAGGGAGGATTTTCTAAGTGATGCACTTCACTTTAAAGCTGTGACAAGTGATTAACAGCTCAGGTGAAACCTGCACCAACAAGAGCTGAGCCCCACTCCAAGGACACTTTGTGCCTCTTGTAACCTTCGAGTGGTTTCTTGACTCAACAAAACAAGCAAGGATTTTTCAAGGGGATGGGCACAGAGGGCAAATTTGGAGGAGAAATTAGCTGGATCTCCCCAAACTATATTTTTTTCTTTCCCCACAAATAATTCTGAACCAACCAGCAAGACTGAGGGGGGTTTAAAACTGAAGCTCATGCTTTGCTCCTCTCTCTTTACCCACCTGTCCGTGAACACCCCACACTGCTGGACGTGCTGCCATGGGTGGGATCCCAGCCCAGGGCTTGCCCCCTCTTTTCTTACAACAAAAATATTTCTGGTGAAAAGGGATGTAAATCTGCAGCTCAGTGAGCTGCTGCACACTCCTGCTTTCCTCCTGGACTCTGGACAACAGCCCAGTCCAGACGTCATTCCACGAGTCACACCCACGTTATTTTCCTTCATCTTTTCTAGGAGCTTTCCCAGCTCTGCCATCTTATCAAAGGCTCAGTATTTAAACAGCTTGAGCTTGAATCAGCTTGGTTTTGATGAATTGGCCACAGAGCATTTCTAGAGGCAGCTCAGCAGGCAGAGGGGAGAGGCTGGGACAGGCAGGATGGGACCTCTCAGCAGCACTGGATCCTGGAGATCTGTGTCCAGAGCTTATGGGCAACCCTTTGCTGTGACCAGGAAGAACAGAACACATTGCCAAACTCTCTGGGCAGCCTGTGCCAGGGCCTCATCAGCCTCACAGGGAAGAATTTCTTCCTAATATCCAACCTAAACCTATTCTGCGTCAGTTTGAAGCTGTTCCCCCTTCTCCTGTCACTCCATGTCCTTATAAAATCTGTCTGGCTCCATCTTTCTTTCAAGATCCCTTCAGGTACTGGAAGGTCACAGTTGTGTCATTTCAAAACCTTCCCCTCTCCAGGCTGAATTTCTACATTTGTTACAGGGTGATCTGCTTAGAAGAGGACAAAGAAGCTTGAATTCCCCAGGTCTCATCCCTGTAAATAGTAATGTAATTATTAAGGGAATGTTCCTTTCCTGGGTGTGTAAAGAGTGTGAGTGATATCATCTGGAAATCCAGCTCCCAAACCAGGAGCTGCTCTCCTGAAGAACCAACTCATGTTAATTCTCTCTTAAAGAGCACTAAGGAGAATCTGAACGTGGCAGAACAGCACTTCTGTCCCAGTTGTGGGCAAGGTAAGAAGACCTAGAAATTAATTTATAGCACATTTTTCTTCAATCCATGATGGGCCAAGTAGGCTTGGTCCTAATTTCATTTAGGGTTGGGAAGAGAGCTCAGGAAAACAGATGGATCTCTCCAGATTAAACATGGGTGGAAGTCTGTGTAATGAATTGAATTGGCCCAGGGATCATTTTGCTCATCCTTGCTTTTGTGAAAATATTTGCAGTGTGATTTGTGGGCCAAGTGAGCACTGCCTGTGTTTGTTAAGGACCACAAAGAATGTTTGGAGTAGAAATTTGGAAAACGTCGTTGAATAATGTGGATTAGTGGCTCCCTGTGTAATTGAAACTGTGCTGTAATTAAATACCAGCAGCAATTAGCAAATAAACTCAGAAATTAACTAATATAAAAAAAAATACCTTTAGAGAAACAGCAGCTATCACAAGGACTTATCATATTGGGAAAGATGCAAATGATCCTGAGGGGTTTTATCTCCTCTTCCCCTCCACCTCCAAAGCCCTGGAAAGCTCCACGATCTCCCAGGATTTCTCCTGCACAGCCTGAGGTGGAGAATGGGACTGATCAGTTCTCCCCTTCTGCCTGAGCAGCCTGAGTCACCTATTTAGGTGCTCAGGAAGCCCAAAATTTGCTAAATATTTGGTGGCTGCTGTCACTGAAAGAATCCCTGGAGCATCTGCTGCCCAAGGAACTGGGATGTTAAGGGGCTCTTTTCCACCTGTGGAATTGGCAGCCAGGAGGGATGCAGGGAGCAGTGCAGGATTTGCTGGGGATAGGGAATGCTGTTCCTGCTGCTGCAGTTTGGATAAAAAAACAACTGTTCCTTTGAGGACAGGAACACTTGGGCACAGGAAATAAAACCACTGAAAAAAAATTAGGAAGATGGAAAGGAAAAAAAAAAAAGAAGAAGAATAGGAATCCATGATTTACAGAACAGCACAATGAGAGACAGAAATAAAGGAGCCTGGAGTTTTATAAGATTATCTGAATTCATTGGAGGAGCAATACAAGAAATGAAGCTTTGTAGCTCTAGAGACGATATTCCCTCAACTTTTTATGTCTATTCAAATGCCTGGTGTGTGGATTTGTCAAGCTTAAAAGACTGGCAGACTTGGCAATCTAATTCTTTTATCTGCAAGCCAGGTAGGGCACAGGCAACTGCCCAACTGTCCCTGTTCTTCTGCCAACATTTTCACTTCACACTCGAAGGACTTGGTGCAGAGGGTACAGGGAGCTCAGCCTTTGTGTTTGTTCTGCTCTGTGGCAGAGACAGACAAAGATGCCAATGAAGTGTGAGGATTACGGGAAAGTCTGACCCTTTGTTCCCTTCAAAATGAGCTGAGAAGATCCAAGAAAGAGCATTAAAGCAGCACAAGCTGGACCTGGCCTGGGAAACAAGAGTCAAGGGAATGTCTGGTGGCTGGTTGGGGCAGGAGGGTTTTGTGCTGACTCCTCACCCAGGACATAAAAACATCTGAAACTAAAAATAAAGTGCCTCCCTGGCCTCGCTGGTGGGGTGCCAGAGCAATTCTCCATCTTCCGTGCTGTGTTCCCAGCTGGCCAGAGCCCCTCCAAGGAGGTCCCAGCAAGCTTTACATCAGTGGGATGTCAGGAGGATCAGCTGCTCCACAGCTCTCCCTCCACAGGAGGGGACTGCCTGGTGCAGAGACAACATCCTGCTTTTAGCTGGACAGCACCAAGGAAGGCACATTGTGCCTGCAGGGAGAGTGGGAGAGCCCAGTCAGGTCCCAGCCAGGATCCAGCTGGGTGGTGTTCCCTGGGCAGGGAATGAAGGGCAGCTCCAGAATGTGCAGCAGTGCTGAGTCAAGGCTGGGCCTGAGCTCTTAATCCCACCCCTGTGGGTGACAAAAACACATCCCAGCATGTCTGTGGTGGAGAAAGGAGATGAAACCATGTTTCTTTTCTTTCAGACATTCCAAGTTATCTAATTCCCATTCAGCCCTAAACATGCATTCTTGTTGTCTGCAAGCTAAACCTCAATATCTCGAGATATTTTGTCCTACAACCATTGAAACCTAATCTTTTTTCTTTTTTTTCCTGTGAGTTTCTGATGAGGCTGATTAAGATGTAGTGAAGTCAGATCTGGGATGCAGGGTAACACATTCCAGCTCTGCTCACAATAAAAGTCTCAGATTTACTCCTGGATCCCAAGTGTTCCTCTCTGACACAGGATACTGCATTCCCACAGAGTTCTTAAATCCCTGCTATGCAGCAGAAGTGTGTGGTCAAGAGTATTTTGCATTGTTGGATAACAGATTTCAGTAATGTTTCTCTCATCTTCCGTGCAGCACACGGTCTAGTTTTTGAAAGAGGAGCCACACACTCATTATTTTCTGGGGGAACAGCAAAAATCACCCATCAATCAAAGCACAAAAATCTAAAATCTCCCTTTCACCATTTCAATGTGTTACTACTTGCCCGTGGACACTAGACCTGGATAAAAGGACCGAACTTTTCTGAGCAAAAGGAAAGCCTTCAAACATGAAATATTCACTTCATTTAGGGCCTCCAAGCTTTTTGGAACTTCATGCTGTGCCACAAACCTTTGGCTGCAGCCCTTTCCATCAGCCCATCCAATTCCCCCTCTCCTCGGGACAGGCTGACTCCAGAGCAGGAGCTCCCACAATCCATTTTAATACCTGTCCCAGCATCTCATTTCCATGGACCACCCAGACCTGGAAGCCCAAAGATAGCCCTATTTCCACATTATTTGGGTCTGGGTTTGCTTTTTCATTATTTTTCCCCCCCCCCCCCCCCACCCCCAACCACCCAAAACCGACNNNTTTCCCCCCCCCCCCCCCCATACAAATGAACTCTGACAGTCCCCATTAGGAGAGAGAAAATCAAATTAAACCTGTTTTCATATTTCAGCATAATCTGGATGGACTTGTTTTTACTAATTGGAACTAATTATGTGTCTCTGGTAGGTTTGATTGTGGGATGTTCAGGGATTAAATCACTTCATGCTTTTCCCTTTGAGAGCGTGTAAAATCTATTTTATCTAGAAGGCACATGGAGCAAAATAGCCTGAGAAATGAGAAAATCTCCATGAGCTCCAACCTTCCACAGGGGGAAAATCAACTCAGCTTCACTCAGGTCCCCACGAGGAGCTGCTGCAGCACGTCCTTGCTCGGAGGGGGCTGTAAATTCATTCTGAGCAGAACACAATAAGGAAGATAATCAGCAGGGCTTGCTGGGCACAGCCAAGGCCACCAGGACTAATGTTTTGTGACTGCTGGGCAGAGCTGCTCTGTGGGACATTTGTTATTCAACTCAGAGAAACCATTAACAGGCGACTTTTGTTCTGCTTTGCTTTATTGCCGTGTTGGATCCTCCCAAATGAGAGGAGAGGAACGTGTGTCAACAGCCACATGGGACAGGTTCACTCCATCACTGGGGTCCAGCTGCTCCACAGCACAACTGGATTTTCCACCTGAGGTTTTCTAGTGCTGGTGTTGAATCAGTGACACCAGAGCTCTTGAGACACAGGTAAAAAAAATCAGCAGTTGCCCAAGAGCTGCTTAGACACCAAAGGGCTGAGAAATATCCTTGAGGAGCCTTGAGACAAACATCCCTGGGATGCTCTGGAAAAACCAATTCCTCAGACACCAGGATAAAACTCATCTCATGGCCTAAATTCTACCCAAATTTACATCCTTGCAATTCCCATGTCTTTAACCAAATGGGAACGAGGGCAGTCGATGGTCAATTTATTTTCAAAGCAAAAAAAAAATCTGTTTTTATCCTTTTGCCACCAACTGAGAATAGAGCAACACTGTAGGGAATAAAGTCCAGTTTATGAAAGATAGATCAGCCAGTTCCAGCTGTTTAGGTGTTGCTAATGCTTCTTCCTGCCCCCTGGATATGAATTTGGGACTCTTCCCAAGGTGGGACACGTGTCCATCCCAGAATTAGTGCCCAGTGCTTCGGGAGTCAGACTTGCAGGAGCAGTTTGAAGTAACTTATGAAAAATTAGGGCTTTTTAAATAATTGGCAGGTTTATCACCAGGCAGACTGTGCTTTCACCTTAATCTGGAGAAGGGGGGGAGGCAGAGTGAGTAGGAAAAAAGAAAAAAAAAAAAAAGAACAAAAAAAGACCCAGAAGGGGGGAGACCAAGGAGTGAAAAGCAATGAATCTTGTGTATCATATGAGCTCCCAGGGCACTGACTCTGTGTGCCAGTGTCTTATTTGCATGGCTATTTCAATAGGAAAAATAACCAGGCAGCTCCACAGCTGCCCATTAGTATTCCATGGCTGTCCTGGCTCTGGCACTGGGAGCTGGGGCTGGTGAGAGATGAGCCCCAGCACCGAGGCTGCTGAGCTCCCCCAGCCAAGGGGCTGCCTGTTTTGAGCTCCTTTGCTCTCCTGAGACACATCCCCATCCCTGAGGATGAGGAAATGGGAAGTTGCTCCTTGTGCAGTGGCTTTGGGCAGCTGGGATGCTCAGCCCCGAGCTGAGCTCAGCAAAGTGGAGCTCAGCACTCTGGGCTCTGGATTTTCCAGGGTTTCTGTAGCATGATGTCAGAGCAGGACTTAAATGTAATCCCAATTTTCTGACTTGCACTTGGGGAGGAACATGTGGTACCTTTATACTGGTTTTCTCTAAGTTAAGCTCCATCATTTTTCGTTAACTGAGAGGATCTGTGGTTCCCAGGGAAAGCTTGCATTGCAGATTTCAATATTTTATTCTGTTTCTCAGATTGAAATAGAGTTTTATTTCCCCGTTTTTCAATTGCTTTTTAAAAAAAGGTTTGTCTTTTGGTGTAAATCTGGATAAAACCACGCTGGTCTTGTCACCAGCACCCTGTTGGAACAGGGAGTGGATGTTGCATTACCTTGTCCAACTGGCTGATTTCCACTAACTCTGACTTCCCTGACTTATCTGAATTCACTGTATCTCACACAAGAAGGGTTCCATATAATTTTGCTGCTTTTCAAATACAAAACCCCACTTCCCAAAAGAAATTCCCCAGCAACCTCTTGTCTTGTAGCCCCATTCCCTCACCCATTAACCTGTGCTGACACAGATGTCTGTGGAAGTGAATCCAAAGGTTGGATGACTGAACATGCATTTATTCATGCCAAAAACCATGGGAATGCAGCCAGGGAAGGAAAAACCCAATACAGCAGGAGCTGTCTGGCCAAACAGAGCCAGCAGCCCCCTCTTGACTGTGTAATATTGAAAGCCCGCACTTGTCTGAGCCATCAATCACTGATATGATTGAGAAATGCTCCTGGGCCCAGATAAACCCTGACAAGCTCATGGAGGGGAATATTCTGTCACAGCTCCTTGGTTGAGTCTATTTATAGATGGACTGAAAGTGGAAGCTGAAGGTCAAATTCCACCAGACCTCAGGATAAAGGGAGATGAATCCCCACCTCATTTGCTGGCTGCTCTCAGCCTGTTCCTGCTCCCCATGGAAGTAACCCCCAGGAAAATCCCTTCCAACAGCTACCAGCTCACTCTCTTACTTTGGACCACAGCTGAAAATGCCTTTTGTAACCTCGAGATTACAAATTGCCATCGAGTCTGAGCTATAAACCTGTGCCCAAACCATAGCTAAAACTCATCACTTTGATTTCCATCCCTTTCCAAGGGAGGGGAGCCAAGAGCAGTCAGTTCCTTTTTGAAGGGAATTGTGCAGCTCACAAAGCACTCAGAAAGAGCTGACAACATTAATTTAGGATGGTCAGTAACTTGCAAGACTTCCAGTGGTTCAGTTCAAACAATTCACCAGGATATCTTGGTGTCTTCAGCTTCTCCATCTGCAGTTAATTTTGGGAATGGAAGGTGCAGTGCTTGAAGAATAAAATGCCCTCAGAAGTGCAGGGATGGGGAGAGGGTGGCCTTGGGATCAGCTGAGTGAAATCAAATTATTTTAATTTACAAAGCATCACGTTCCTGAAGTGTGTGCATGGCTCTGCTGAGGGTCTGTCAGAATTCCTCTGCTCCCCGTGATAGTTTTTTGGATCCACACTTAAGGCTTGAGTACAGGGGGCAGGTTACCAGTGAAATCATAGCAGGGCAATTATAATGTGATTATTAAGCCACTTCTTCCAGAATAGAAACTCCAGAAAAAGTGACACCACGAGAGCCCTGGCAATACAATTAGGGAGCAGCCAGACTTCTTAGTCACGCTGTATTTTCTGACATGGGGCTGCTGCAAAGCTGACAGGATACCCAGGAAAAGCAAGATGACTGTGCAGATTTCTGGAGAGGAGCCTGTGGGTTTAGCTGCATGGAATAAACCCTGAGTGTCCTTGCAGTGAAAGATATCCCATGCTGATTGAAGATGCAGACTTTGCCTGGAATATTGGATTCAAGTCCATGGCCTGCAATCTGAAAACAATCCTCAGCATTTCAGATCTTCAATTCTTGGAGAATTTGACCTGACTCATATGAAGTGCTGAAATCCAAAATTTAATCAGCAGTTTCTCTCACAGGCTGGGTATCAGGCTGGGAATCTCATCAGGACAGGATTTCTTGTGAGATTTCCAATTCCTGATGGCAGAAAATACCACAAGAAAGGCCTTGCTTTATTCAAGCCAAACCCAGACATTTCAGAGACGTGCAAAACTAAACAGTGAAACACCCCAAGTGTTTTGAGACACAGAGAAGCTTTTTTAGGATCCCTGTTAATGTGACCAGATCCCTTTGTGGTCCCTCTGTTCAGCCACGACAACCTGACAATAAATTGCCATTTCTCAGCAGTTCAGGCTGATTTCTCCCTCGAAGGGAAGAGATTCCTTTGTGCTGAACAGATCCTGTCTTGCCAAAGTCGGTGCTGTCAGAGGGCTCCCCACAACTCACCAGTTCTTAGCAATGGAAGAAAGAAACCCCAAATCCAAACAGAAATTAGCTCAACCTGCTATTAGTGGTTAAAAGGGGAGAAGCTTTAATATTGGAGTCTGATGTGGTCCCACTTGCTCCTGAAGAGGGTTAATTTTTTTTTTCAATAGAGAAGCGTAAAAAGCGACTCGGAGCTTTCTCTTCTCCCCGAGAAATCCCAAAGATCTCGAGTGCCCTCTACAGCCACACTGGATTCGTTCATGCTCCCAACACTCAGCTCAGTTTTTGAGTTCTTGTTCTTCTCCCTGTTTCTCGAGTGAGCTGCAATATACAGTCCCTTAAACGAGCTTTCAGCACTGCATTAATCACATGCCTTAATGGGCAAATCCAGCTTTTTTCCTGCTAATATATTTGCATGCTCTTTACGTAAGAGAATGCTAAAAAGTACAGGCTGTGCAGCTGGAGAACCACGGGCTCGTTTCATCCCCAAGCCAGTTATGCAGCGTGTGGTTTATATCCCGAATGCAGAAACAGAAGGCACAATTTTCTTCCCTGTGCACTGACACTTCATCTCTTCTGCTTGGAGCCAACTGCCTCTGATTATGGATAACTCATGGAAAAGTCCTGAAAACCCCAAATTGCTTTGCAGCCTCGTCCATTTACTGTGATTTACACAAGGCGGAATCACGGAATCGTGGGATGGTTTGGGTTGGAAGGGACCTTAAAAATGGTCCAGCTCCAACCCCCACATTGGGGGAATGGACACGTGTGCTGGTTTAAAAACAAGACTGAAAGCATCCTGACTAAGCCTGGCAGCAGTTTCCATGGCTGATGTGACAGCAAGGCTGATAAAGCTGAAAGGCAGGATCTGGCACAGCCCCCCCAAGGCTGCTCTGTCATTGCAGGGATCCCAGCACTGCAGCCCTGAGGAATGGGCTGAGTGTCCTGTGGGCAAAGGAGCCTGGATTTGAACTGGACCCCAGGCACCTCCTCCTTGCCCAGGTGGGTCATGCCCCAGCTTGGCCTGAGTCGCTTTGAAAGGACCTCAGGTAACTCTAGAAGCTGGGGGTGTTCCTGGGTGAATCCCTGGAATAAGGGCAGCATCCCTGGAGCTCTGCTGCCCTGACCACACCAGCTAACTGGGAGCCACCCCATCCCCAGAACACACGATGTGAAAGGGGTTTTTCCCAATTTATTAATGGGGGAATCATCATCCTTTTATTGCTCTGGTCCTGTACCAAATGTCACCGAAAACATCCCGTGTAGGAAAAGTTCACTGACAGGAGCTGAGCCTTTGCTTCATCAGAAACTCCATGACCTGAGGGGCTGCTAAACCCCTAAATAACAACAAATGTTTTATTTACAACTAGTAAATCATGCCCATGTGTTTCTGAGCAGATCCTTTCCTAGCAGATGAATTAACGTGCCAGAAATAATCCCTGTTAACACACATGGTTTTTTAGCAAACCCTGATGCTTAATATGGCAAAACCCCTTTTGTTGCGTTATGTTTCACCCTCTGTTCTCAGTTTTACAGCTTCCTGGAAAACCAAGTCATTTATTTATTGGGAGGGGACAAAAATTAAAAATTTTCAATTGAAAATGTTATTCCCCCTGTGGTGTTTTCATTTTAAAATACATTTTGATTTTCTGTGTGTGTGTGGAGATGAAATTATCCCCTGAAATGAAAACCTGTGTTTCATTTTGAAATGTCAGCCTGAACAACATTTTCAGTCTGGAGATGTGACTTCATTTCTGTGCTTAAATATATAAAAATAAGATTCCATGCTTCATTTTAAGCACTTCAGTTTTTCATCACAAACCTTGTTTCCCTCGTTGCTGACTTTTCCCTCCTCCTCTCTCCTCTACTCATTCTTTTCTATGCTGGAAAAGCAGAAAAGGCACAAAACTGGCAAAAAAAAAAGGTAGAAATCATTTACATCCCTTTTTTTATTTTTTCCAGACAACATAATGCTGAATATTTTTTCCATTTATAAAATACTGACAAGTGGAAAAAAGGGAATAATTTTATTTTTTCGTGTTTTCTCCCTTTTTCACTTTCTATTGTCCTGAATGATTAACTTTGTATTGAAAAAAATGTAAAGGGCAAGGGAATCATCCCTAAAATCAAAAATCTAGGAGATTAAAAATAATAATCTCATCCTTTTTAAGAGGTACAGGCTGGTTCATAGTCAAGATGAAATCAAAAATTGATATAAAAGTGAGCAGGAATCTTCAGGCAATGGTTACTGGGAGGCACCACGTGCTGTCCCAGATCTCCATGAGTCCAAGAAGTGCTCTGGGACCTCTCATTCCAGGGAATCAGGGCAGCTGGGAGGTCCAGGAGTGAGACAGATGCTGGTGGACACTCAATTCCCCAATAAAAAAAACCACTGACACCTTCGACCATCCCTTGGATCCAGCTCTGTTTGTCCAAGGCTGGGCAAACTCCTGGAAAATAAACACTGCCCCTGTTAAATTCCCAGCTGTGGGCTGAGAGTATTTGCCCCAGGGAAGCACCAACCTTGAGGATATTTCCAGTTGCAAGTTGGGACATAATCAGTTGCTATTTCCAGGTTGACACCACACACACACACAAAGGATGGGGGAGGACACGAGTGCAGAGAAGCTGGTGACAATAAAATGAGATTAGGCTGGAGCCTTGTCTTCACTCACTGATAGAAAAGGAAAATCTCCCAGAGGACAAGTTCAATCCAGCTGTGAAATATTTCAGTCGTATCATGTACCAAGAAAAGGATAATAGGAACAATAAACCCCTGACAGACACATCACAGTGTTTTGAGTGGGTGTATAATCACTTGATCAGTTTTTAAATGATGTGCAGAGTTTATATTTCTGTTCTTTCCCATGTGCTTAGAAAGCAAACAGTGAATCCAGAGGGATTTGGGAAGAGACATCGCTGGGAGGGAAGAAATGTTGGACTCCAGGTGAGTTTTCTACCCCATAAATTCAGCCCTTCCACCCTTCTGTCCTTTGTTGAGCCCCACAGCCCCACCCTGCTCACAAACCCTCTCACAGAACTGAAGAGCTGCATTGCTCTCGGTGCTGCTTCTTATTTTCCATCCAGTTCCTATAAAATAAACATATTTTATATTTTGCATAACTGATTGAGGTTTTTTTATACCACAAGAGCAAATGACTCACAGGTCACCTTGATGTTTGACACAGGAATTGAGCCCAGCTCCAAGTGACCTGTTGTTGAGGATCCATCCCTGGAAGTGTCCAAGGACAGATTTGGAACAACCAGGTCTAGTGGAAGGTGGAATGAGATGAACTTTAAGGTGCCTCCCAAGTCAAACCATTCCATGATTCCATTATTTTATGCTGCAAACTTACAGAGAAATTCAGGATGGAAAGTGATGATGGCAAAGTTTAAGGACTATTTTTAACACTCAGCATTGTCTGGAAGCTTAATTCCTGCTCAGATCTCTTTTCAGCTTCTCTTTGGGGAGGAATATCCTGGATGGATCATTACTCTTGTCTCCTCCAGCTCCTGTGCTGCTACAGAAACCAAGCACAAACTGGGAGACAGATGTATGGGCACAGTGGGAGGACAGACTGCACTGGTGCAAAACCATGGCTTGCATTCAGGGTTCTGGTTTTCTAACTAGAAAAGAAGGTTCCAGAGAGACCTTGCTGCAGCCTTCCAAAACTTGAAGGAGGGTTATGAGAAAGATTGAGGACAGGCTTTTTAGCAGGGCTTGTAGTGCTAGGAAAAAGGGGAATGGTTTGAACTAAAAGAGGAGAGGTTTAGATTGACTATAGAGAACAGTATTTTTATGATGAGAGTGTAAATACTGGGACAGTTTTCCCAGAGAGGTGGCGGAAACATTCATGGTGAGGTTGGATGGATGATCTTTGAAAGTCCTTTCCAGCCCAAACTATTCTAATAATTCTAAATTTATGAGCACTGTACAAAGTTCATTTCACCCAGTCCCATCTCAAGACTGATCCCAGCTTGTAGGAGGCAAATCCACAAACCCCATCCAGGCCATCCCTCTGTGCTGAAGAGAGAGAACAAGGTTCCAAACCACAGCAAAGCATTTGCAGAGCACACGAGACGTGGGGAGTCACAGGACAGACCCAAGGACATAATTTCTTGTGGAAAAAAATGAGCAGAAGGAAGAAAATGAAAAGAGCAACTCAGAGCTCTCAACTTCCCCGAGATGGGTCAGGGAGTGCTTCTGTTTTAATCATCACTAGTCCATGGTTGTGCAGATAGTGCAGTGACTCCAGGACTCATTTATTTTGTGGATTTGCCCCAGCCCAGGTTCCTGTCTCTGCCTGGTGCTTTTTGTTGCTGCTCCCTCAGTTTAACCAACCTTGACACTTAAAGGCCAAAAATTAATCTTCCAAGTAAAAGATGGCCAAGATTACTAAATTATGTGCCTCTTCATTATCTTTAGGTACCTCCTCAGGACAGATGAATTGCCTGAAAGTCAGGGAAGAAAATCCTACAGGGAGAAGGCAAAGAATAATGTGCAAATACTCAATGAAAACATGAATGTGCACCAAAGGAAGAAGGGAAAAACACACATGCCATTTTTTTTCCCCCACTCATTCTGTTTCCTTTCTGCTCACTGGTTCAGGGCTGCTGGTGGAAGATGGAGACATACATTAATTCTCCATGCAGAAAAGTAAATAGTGATCTCCATCCTCCGGGATTCAGACGTCTGGTCTCTGCTGTCCCTGAGGAACCTTCCCCCTCTTTCTAATGGTCTCTGACCATGGCAGAGCCATTTCAGGGATACCATATCATTTTCTAAAGCCTCATTTAGAGTCAAACACACACACACAAAAAAAAACCCCCATCTCCCTGTCACTCTGCAGCGATTTCAACCCTGCAAATCTCCTTTTTCTTTATTTCGTGTAACTGATTTAAAATGCAGGGATGGAGTTAAGAAAGAAAAAGAAAGGTAAAGGAAGGAAGGAAAGGAAATAGCACAGGAGCTGGCTTTCCAGAGTTGCATTAAATGATGGATTTTAAAAGTCCATTTTAAAGAAAGTTGTGTAACTCTTTTAGAACAAGTGCCTGCCATAAAAGAGAGAGAGAAGGGAAAAAGACATTATCTGGTCTGGTAGTTTTCAGGAAGTTGTGGTCCCAATTCCCTAAAAATAAAATGTCTTTATGGTCATCATTTTGCTGATTACTTCTGTTAGAGCAGCACCCTGAAAACCTCAGCAGAATTTGGATCCTACTGTAAAACCAGATTAGAGGTGCCCAGATGAAGTGATTGAATCTGCAAGAGGGTGGACACAGGAACCCTCTTCAGGACAGACTCAGGAGCTCAGAACTTGGGGTTTTACCTCAGTTTCAGCTGAAAAATGCAAACATGATATTTATTTGTGAACTGAAGAATGCCAGAAATATTTATTTTGACTTTATGGAAGTTTGACTGAGGCAAGAACAAAAATTTGGATTTTGTTAATGTTTATCCTCTATAATTTCCAGGTACACCTTGGAATAGAAATGATGGCAAGAACAAGATTGGCCATGACATTTGACAGAAGCAATAAGAGCCTGTGAACCATCGTGGTTAACATGGAAGGGCATTTCCTGGTGGGAAACTTTCCTGGGTGGAATTTTTCAACCAAGTCAAGTCAGACTGGAAACTGCCATCAGACAGGAGAGGCTGCAATGGAAGCTCATAAAATAGGCAGAAATTAAGGGTATCTGGACAGCAGGGCCAGGAGCAGGATGAAATCTCCTGCCTCCTCCTTCCTGGTGCAGTTGAATGTTTAACTGTCCATGGATTTATTCCCATGTTCCCAACTGCCAACCTGGGGAGGGAAAGCAGCCCACCTTTCTAGGAAACAACTGATTTCATGGCCCACTCTGGTAATGCCATTAAAGATGGTGTTTAGGAACAATAACTAATCTGTTCTCTGGGATATTTGCATATTGGAATCCCTTTTCTCTGCCCTGATTTTTTTTCCCCCTAGAAAGAAAACTAAACTGCTGTGGGAAATCTAAAGCTGACCTGGCTAATTTATGGTGGATAATATGATTGGTGTGGAAGCCATCTCAGAGACTTTTATCTTTTCTAGGTCAGGACTTTAAAATTTAGTGGAGCTCTGAAATCAGCAAAGATCTTGCTGTGTAGGTTTAAGGGCACTGAAATATTCTGTAATATATCAAACTTGTTTGAAGCCTCCAGCTGAAAGGAAAGGAGTTAATTTTGGGGCCTCTCCAAAAAGACAGTTTATCAGATGCTCCCAGCTTGGGTTTATTGAAGATCAGTAACAGCAATGACTTCCTTAACCAGGTTTTTGTGCTGCAGGGTCTGCCTGGGGGGGGGGATATCAGGGTCCTGCATGGACTGAACTGCCCCAACTCCTCCCTCCCAGCCCCAAAGCAGGTGACCAGGATCACCTGCTCTTGCAGTGACCTCTGATGGGAAAATTCCAACTTTGAACCTAAATTTCAGGAGCCCTGAGATCACACCAACAGGAGTTTCTGAGGGGAGGGACCTGCTTTTTGCCTCTTCTCATTGCTATAACCTTGGGAGACTCAGAGATTAAATGGCCACTGTTGTGTTTCATTGCCATGGATTTGCCATTCTTTCCAAAGTTTCCTATAAAAAGTTTAACCCTTCCTTGCTGGAGACTGATCATTCAGAATCTTTTCCAAAGACAAATGATGTATTCTATGGTCCTTGTAGGTCCCTTCCTACTCAGGATATTGTGTGATCCTGTGATCAAATAAATTAGCAACTGTAGCTTGGACAAAATGCTGTGGAAATAGCCCACCTTCATCATATTTATACATCTATAGAGTAGCTCATGGTTCCAGTTTGTTCCCTTTCCATTATTTTTGAACCCATAGGAGCCAACTCAACATCCCATCTTCCTGGGAGAAGGAGACCCCCAAGCTCTGGCAGGGAAAGGCTCAGTCTGTCAAACTCCAGGCACGGGGCTTTGGGTGCTTAGCCAAAACCCAAATGGTGCTTTCAAACTTTTCAGGCTTTACTTGTTCCTGTGTGAACACATTTGCTTGCTGGGACATGGCTGGCACAGGGTTTGGTCTCATCTAAACTGAGATTCATGAGGTAATTTATAGAGGAAATAAAGTTCTTGTGGTGGGACAGTCTGAGTAAAACAGGCATGTGCACAGCCTTCCGTGGTATTTAAAGTGTGTATTATGACTCTATACATTCTGAATGTATATTATGACTCTAAGATTTATTTTTGGGTTTGGTTTAGTGCAGTTGAGGCTCTGAATTAATTCAGCCCTTTGCAGGAAAAGGGGTCTTGGTGAAACACATGTGAAATGCCCCAAATCAGCCCCACATATTTCACCTTTAGAAAACAAAACAAACAAAAAACCCTTCTTCAAGCCATGTTTTCCACCCAGTTTAGATCTGAGCTGGCTCTGAACTTCTGATGAGAACAACACTGACATGGAGAACTGTTATCACCACTGTCTCATGGAAAAACCAAACCTCCAGCAACTACCTCTACCTGCCTGAACATCATTTAGCTGAAAGAAAAAATCCAACCAGCAATTAATTTCAGAAAAGTCAAACTTAGCAGAGGCAACAGTTTCCTCTTGGATGGGCTGTGTTTATTTGAACTACACTTTGTCCATATGCCCAGTGCTGCTTTCTTGCTCAGGATATGGGGAATTGCAAATGCTAATTTTTCTCACACACTGTAATTACTGCAGACATCAACTGCTTTTCTGCACTTCTCCAGAAATATGGCCAATAGTGTTTGCACAGGAAATTCTGGCTGGCAGGGAACGCCCTGGATTTCAGCCCTCCTTGCTTGTAACTCAATCTCTGAAAATCAGAAAATACCTGGTGCTGTTTGTTTAATTTGTGAGTTGCATGAAACGTTGGGGTTTGGTCCAGACATTGCTCCTATATCCTTAATCCATGCTGGCTATGTAAGATTTCCAGGAATACCTTCTTTTTGCCTTTCTAAGTGTTCCCAGCTTTCTTTTCAAAGATTCTATTTGCAGTTGTTCCTGCTGCCTTTTTCAGCAGGGACAATCTCCACAATGTCACAGTCTCGTGGTGGAGAGGGAGAATCAGGACACTTGGGCTCCAAGTTCTCCTGCAATTATTCCCCATCACTGACCATCAGATCTGTAATTTGTGGTGCATTTGATGGCAGGAGGGGCCACTCCTGGATCCTAGATTTATGCAGAACGACTGAACATTTTCCATCCCACATTTCAGCACTGGTTGTAGGGCAGAGGCTGCTTCTCCACCAGTTCTGTGGAGTGCAGTGATTTTGGCAGAGCAAAAAGCAGGATCCATGTGTCCACAGTCATTTTGTGATCTACAGCTCCAAAGTGCTCATCCTGCACAGGCTGGGCAGGATTTGGTCAAGCAGAGAACTGAAATACCTTCAGTCAAGAGAGCCAAGCTCAAAAATCTCTTTGTTTTTAGCTAAAACAGGGAAACAGAATTAAAAAAGAACCACAACAGCCACATGCAATGGGTTCCCATCACCTTGCAGAGTACATATCCCACCCCTACACCCTGCTGTCGTGGTGTCCTTCCCTTCAGCACATTCCCCATGGACACAGGTCTGCCTTCTCCTTTTTGCTCATCCAGCCAGGAGTTTGGTGTCCACCCAAACTGCAGCCTGTGCATTTATGTGATGGTTGGACACGAGCCCAAATCTTGTTATTTAAGACCAGAGGCATCACTGCTACAGCTGAGCCTTCACGTCTGGAGAGTAAAAAGAGCTGAAGTCAAGACAAAAATGAAAACACCGCTTCTCTCAGGCAAGTTTTACCTAAACATCAAATACAGCATCCCAGGAGCAGTTCCAAAACATCCCCCTTTGTGATCCTGATCTGGCCTGGGGACAAGACTCCTCCAGAGCTGCACAGGACTTTCATGAGCCCCTGTCCTTCCAATTACTGCAACTGGAAACATACGAATATGAGGATTATGGAGACATCTTTCTTTGTTTGTTTTGGGGTTTTTTGGAGTGTGGAATGTTGGAAACCGTTGCCATTTGCGTGTGTGTATCCATAGGATACACCCCTAACACTGCCCTCTGAAGTGCTTTGAGAGGCTGGGCCAAGAAGGGATTATATTTGTCTGGAAAATAACATTTATGTATCTGATGCACTTCAAGTGGACTCGAGGATATTGGAGGTCTTTTCCAACCTTGAAGATTTTATGAAATAAACTTTAAAAAAATATCTCTTGGATCTACCTTAAGCACCTCTCTAACTCTCAGCTGATGTCTGGTTACCACACAAATGGGAATTCTTCAATGCAACATACACCCATCAAAAAGAAAGATGACTCGTTGAAGTCAAAAAGTTTTGTGAAACAGGTCAACTCTGACAAAATCTTATTTTTTTAACAACTTCTGTCTATAACCAAGAGGTTGCCAGAGTAGCCTGAGTAGGTATTGATTTCTTCCAAGGTGTGGGAATAGTAACCTTGAGTTCTTATCACAGAATCACTGAGGCTGGAAAAGCCTCCAAGACCATCAACTCCAACCAAGACCATCAAGTCCAACCTTTGATTTCCACCTTGTCAACCAGACCAGAGCACTGAGTGCCCCGTCAGAAAGATGGCACTTTAGAAGATGAGGGAGTGATAAAATGTCCTGTCATATGAAAGAGATCCTTAAAATTCAGCCTTAAATCCTCTACATTATATATTGGAGAAAATGTAAAGCTAAAGGAGCTTCGATCTGGCTCTTTTCATGACAACATGGACCAGGTCAAATCAGCATTTGGGCAGCAAACAAAGATAAAAATGAGCTGAATAAGTTGTGTCAGAAGGTGCTCACCTTTGAGGACAGAACTTTGCCTGGTAAATAGCTCCTGAGGTTGAAAAACAAAAAAAAAGGTGTTTAACTTGATCTAATTTAGTGTAAAAGCAGCAGCTGATGACAACCATCCAGTCAGGGCACATTGCAGATGGTGTTTTTCATGGCTACAATCTATGTCAGAGCTTTTGCAGGAGTGGAATTAAAAATCTTCCCTTCTTTGTGGTGAAGACAGACAGATGCTTTCCTGCTTTAATTCCTGAGTGGCCATAACATGTTCGTTGACATTTCAACTTGATGTTTTAATTGGCTGATTTGAATAAAACTCAGACAGGTTGTGTTGCTCAGTTTTATTTTGTGTCTCCCAGCCCAGCAGCCAACAAAAAGAAGACAGCGGGACAAGGAGGGGCACTGACTTTTCACCTCTCAGATTCTCCCCCTGTTTTGTTTAGCTCTTAATATATTTAAATGCATGCCTTGTTAAATTAGCCCTGTGTCCTGGAGGGCCTGAAGTCAGACACAGTCCAGAAAGAGGGTGCCCAACTTTCCTATCAATTGTCCAGGAAGATGTTTTCTTTCAAGATTTTATTTTTTTTTTAGTGAATCTGTTTCTTTCTCATGCACAGCTCTAAGAATGAAGATGTATTTGCCACCAGCACTTCTCAGGGGTGTCCTGCATCCCTGGGCCAGAGGAGGAGGTTCCTTATTTTTTTGCAAGCTGTAGAAGCCACTTGCTGGGCTGGATCACTCCTCCCCATTCCCACCATCCCAGGGAAAAGGGGAAAAGCTTCTCTAGAAACTGTGCACGTCTCTGTGTCTGCAGCACTGGCACTTTGTAAGGCTCGTGGGCTGCTCAAAGATCACTTTAACCCAGCAAGAAAGTGAAGCCTTCAGGGAAGGAGTGTTGTGACCTCACTAACCTGGATTTCTATGGGAATCACTCTGGTTTTGGGCAATTCTCTTTCCTTGTCAGAAAGATGAAGGGTCGAGAGGGCTGAGTGGAGTGAGAGGGGAAAAGGAAGAGGAAGAGAAGGAAAGAACATGAGCTGATCTAGTTGGTGTTTCTCATCTGAGACTTGTTCAGAATGTGCCTAAAACCTTGGAATACTAAAAAAAAATTGGGGACTTTGAAAGCCTCTCATTCGTTGTTCTGGTGAATAACACGACAAAACCACACCAGTGATTCCCCACCCTCCCTTACTCTTTTCTCATGTAAAGATATGAGTCTTTACTAACCAGATCTGCATTTCTCCCTCTGTACATCAACGTGGGCCATAAAACGAGGTGCAGTTTGTCTTTACTCCCTTGGGTGAGCAGATGAAGCTGAAGATCAGTGTCTGCAAAACCACTGCAACTTCCAAATGTTTCTGGTGGTTACAGGGGGGTGTGTGGCTGTGCCACAGCTCTGGGGCTCTGAGGGAAGGGCAGGGATCACTCCAGGGTGCTGGAGGCTCCAGCAGGAGGGAGCTCAGGCACCTTGGCTGAAGCCCAGGGTGAGTTGGCTCATCCCAGGTTGGTGCTGGAGCTACAAACCTGCAGCACAAACAGCCACGGGCCATTAGCAGGGCTGGGCATCCATCTCTGTCAGGGGGAAGGTCAGGGCTCAGTGAGCATGGAATCTGCATTCCCTTCACCCTGGAGATACCGGCAGGGATGGAGGTCACTGCCAGGGCAGCACAGAACCCCCAGCTCTGGTTTCTACCTCCCAAAAAGGGATTTCAGCTTCACCTTCAACACTGCAGCTTCAGAGATCCCATGATTTTGTTCCTTCTCTGTAAACTCTCCCAGTCCTGTCCTGTTGCCCCTCTCCCAGTTCTTCATGTTCTCATCAGACATTTGCACCCCACACATTGTTTAGTCTGAAAATCCACCTCAGATTCCAGGAATAATCCAGCAATAACAAACTCTCACTGCAGTGAGGAATGCCCTGACTAGAGTGAGGATCAGCTTTTTGATGCACAGGTAGCTTTGCTGGAAAAAAATGGAACACAGTAAAACTTAGAGGAAGATCAATATCCATGGAGCAAATCCTGATCCACTGTTGTTTGTCTTATTCCCATCAGAACTATTTCTTTGATGATTATTCAACCTAAACTCAGAAACTGGGCTGTAACTGTGTAAGAGAAAAACTGATGTGATTCTCAGATATTTCCTATGGAATAGAGGCAAGTCCATATGAAATGAGTCCTTCCTTCCCATCAATCAACTGTCACAGCAAATTAGTTCAGAGTTCTAAGACTGAGCCTCTGGAATTCTGTAAGAAACTTGTTGTTTTAAATTCTAAGCTAAGCAGCAGCTGAAATAAAAGCATCTCCTTCCAAAGCAGCCGTTGGGATAAATTACCTGTGAGCAAATTGGTCAGTCCTGGATATCATTTCTTATTTTCACGTGGGAATTTTCAAAGGCAAACGACATCCTGAGCTGCCAACAAGTGTTTGAGCTGAAGTCCCTACTGGAATGAGCCCACATTTTGAGGGAAGTGAAGTGAGCTGCTCCTCTCCAGGATGTTTTGGGAGCAAAGACATCAGTTCTCAGAAAACATGCTGGTCCTCCTCACCTCTGAGCTAACCCGTGTCCTCCCAGTTCCTCCCAGGATCCGTCCGTGGGTGTGGAAGGGCTGGTTGTCCCTGGAGCTGTTGATGTTCCAGAGGGACGAGCCAGTTGTGGCTGCTGTGTGCAGCTTACACCAGGCTGGGCTCTTCTCCAGGCAAATCTCCACCTGCTTTTGTTAAGAACTGCCCAAAGCCCAAGTAAAATTCTTCATTTTCATTCTTTGTTTCATCTTTCATTCAAATGATGCTGAGCAAGCAGAAAACATGAACAAAAGCAGTGAAATTAAAAGGCATCATGTGCTAAACTTTGTGATAAATTTTACTTTTGGGTGGATCACATCTAGAAAACCCTCCTTTGCTTCCATTCAGCTCAAAATTCACCCAGACACACAAATCCCATTGACTTGGGTGAGAAATGTTACGTGGCCAGAATCTGAGCATGTGTGCTGATGCTTAGCAAGAAAGAGAGACCTGTTTTCTTCTTGTAGCAGAAAGGAAATTGTGCTTTACTGTATTGTTTACTCTTCCCAGTACTTTAATTTTGCCTTTGTTTAATATTTCAGCAGAAGCCATTTATCTTTCCAGATGATCAAATAAACTGGGTGGTAAAATAACGGATCTGCAATTCATTGGGAGGGGGGAAAAATGGTATTAAAAGTAGAGCAAGGGGATATAGTTTGGAAATACAGTAATGTGTGATTTGCTACCTCACACTCTCCTCAGTGCCCGAGGGAAAAGTGGATTTTTTCAGACCAAGCAAAGATATGGGTTATTCTTTAGCAGCCCTGCAGAGCAGGGGATTGCAGCTCTGAAAGCTGATACTTGGCTGCTTGAAAGAGCCACATCCTACCCAAAGCAAGATCCTTATCCTGCTGAAGAGAACAGGTTAGCAGGAGCTCTGAAGCAGGAGGAGCTAATTAGGAGAGATGAGGTGAGGCTCAAGCATCAACAGCAAAATGATGCTGCCTGAAAAAGGGAGATTTTCCTTCAGTCTCCCAAGGCTTTGATCCAAAGCCAAGCTGCTTTTGGAGGTGCCCAGTGACAGGACGAGGAGCAATGGCCATAAACTGAAGCACCAGAAGTTCCACCTCAACATGAGGAAGAACTGCTTCCCATGGAGTGTAGCAGAGCACTGGAACAGCTGCCCAGGGAGATCATGGATCTCTCTGGGGACATTCCAAACCCACCTGGACACGTCCCTGTGCCACCTGCTCCAGGGTTGGACTGAGTGATCTCCACAGGTCCCTTCCAACCCTGCTTTGTGATTCTGTGGAGTTTTTCCATGGGCTTCAGAGGGATTTGGGATGTAGAAGACCCGACTCCCAACTGTGGCTAATGAACTACTCTGCCAGTTCAGTGCATGAGCAGGTTCTGACACGACTTGAAAAACTACTTGAAAACAGGACATTTTAGACTCTTACTCCCATTGATCCCTTTTCATTTTTGCAGGAGAAGGGCAGGATTCACTTCTCTCTCATCAATATTCATGGCATGGGAAGGTATCATCCTTTTTCTATGAGTTACTTAAATAGAAGGTCCTGATGTTCCCTGTGAACTGACAGCTCAGGTTTGTATCAAGGTGTTCATCAACATTCCTTTCATCATTTTTTCCTGGGTTTCTAGAGGAATATGGGAATTTAATATCCATGTAAGTGGCACCTATTTGATTACAAATATACATAAAAAGTATCTCTTGCCATTTCAAATCTGTTCCTTATTCAATTTTTTTTTGGAGAGTCTTTGCCTGGCAGACACAGAGACTTTATATAACACAATCACCAAGAAAACAGATAAATTATAGAGATTAAAGCTGTTATTTCATCCCTATCTTTATGCAGCAAATTGCTAAATTAAAATTCATTAAGAAATCTGCTGTGAGTATCAAAGCTTTTTTAAAAAGACCTTTTCTTTTCCTCTGATCTGAATTTTTTATTTTGAGGAAGGATTAAGCAAATTAAGGACAGGAAAGTGTAACAACATGACATGCCTTTGAGGACCAGCCTTAATTTTTCCAGCATATCTCATCTAACCACATGAATATTTTTTCCTGTGAAGTAGCATTTAAATATTTATTTTAAAATACTGAAGTACCTTCCTATAAAGACACAAAAAATTGTTTAAGTTGGCAGGCCCGAGATCAAATAAAACACCTAAATGTGGTTCAGATATTGACATTTATTATTTTTTATGAGAAAAAAATGTACCCTAAAAGAAGACCTCAAAATACTTGATTATTTTTGGGAGCAGACTGTGAGGAAAAAACTGCCACTGCTATCTGAAATTTTTGAGAATAAAAGATAAAGCAGACCAGTATTCATAACCATATGTGTATTTATGTACTAAATGAAGTTGTTTTTTGGGATTTTTAGAATTTCATAGCGTCAAAGACTGCTGATATTTCTTACAGGAGCAGAACATGATGTTTGCTTTTATCAGTGTTAAAATTACAGTGGCTGAAGTTCCAGTTTTTGATGAAATCACTATTATACTTCCAATTTAGAAAATCTGATTTTCTTTGTGAAATCTTTGGAGTTTAATAGTGAGGTTGAGCTCCCAACATCATCTTGGCGTTGGTTGGGTGATCCAGCTCTGCTCTGAAATGAGTGATGCCTGTTCAGGTTCACTGTGCCATCATCCTTTATCAGTATTTTTTCATTTGATGATAAAGGTCACTTTTAGGGGGGGAAACAAAAATAAAATTATAAGTACATTAGAGGCCTCGATTTGATGCTGTTAATGTCCTATGTGGAAAGCAGAGGTGATTTGCAGAGTGTTTGCTGCAGTGAGTGGGGCAGTGAGCAGAGAATGAGGATCCAGGCCCTGGGAACACATCCTGGCCATGATTGATGATGGACAAGTTGTTGACTTGGACTGGTCCTGCTCAGAGGGAGGCAGCAAATTGAGGAATTCATCATAAAAACCTTTAAAGCAGGACATTAAAACAGACATTGGGTTAAAATATACAACAAAAAAAAAAAAATAGAAAAAAGGTTAATTTGTTTTCATCTGCTGGTTCCATTCCAAAAGGTGAAGTTTGTTTTTCCCTCTTGAACCAGTTTGGGGAGGAGATACGCCCCATATGCCACCAGTTGCTCTCGCACACAGAGCTGTAACAAGATGTTTGCCAGAGGTTTGAACTCTGCTGAGCTCGGCCTTCCCCTCCCAAGTTCCATTTCCAGCTGTTTATTTGGATGGGACTGTGGGGCTGGAGGAAACGTGCTGGATTAACAGGCTTCAGAAATGCCCCCCAATCCTGCGGGGAGCAGGGAAAGCAGCTGAGCCCTGGCATCCCAACCGGGGCGCCCGTGGGGTCTGACCCAGCCTGGCTCCTGTTGCAGGGATTCACACTCATCATGCCCTTGGACACACAGATGTGCAGATGCCCACAGGAGAGAGATAAAAAATATTGGCCTTTTCAGAAATATTCCCATTTTTGAACCTCAAGGCCAGAGGGAAGCGGGTGCTAAATGTCCTGGAGGTTGTGACACTTGCACAGGCCACAGAATTGAACCCTTGGCTTCCACAGGGAAGGGGTTTGTTCAGCCTCTGGCAGTGGGAGAACACTGAACCCACAAAAGGAGACTCTGAAAATCATGGAATGGTTTGGAAGGGACTTTGGAAAGGATCTTATTGCACCCCCTGCCATGAGGAAAGCAGGGACACCTCCCATTATCCCAGGTGGCTCCAAGCCCTTCCAACCTGGCCTTGGGCACTTCCAGTTTAACAGTTGGTAACTCCTGGGATCTTCCACATCTCCACGAGCTCAGGAGCTCCAGGGAGGAGGCTGCTCCAGCACTGGTGGGATGTGGACAATCAGAGAGTGCCCTGAAAGGGACCCAGATCTAATCAGGACAATAATGCAAAGCAAAGCCTGGACTTGTGCAGCAGGGCTGGCTCTGTCACTCTCTATTAGTTGATCTGGACAATTGCTTAACCACCCCTTTATTGCTTTGTGTTTTCCAATAATTCCCACTCTTAATTCCACCAATAGACAGAAAACTTCCTATCATGCCAGTCACAGAGACAATTATATAAGAACCTTTTTTTTTTTTTGTTCTCTCCCCTCTCTTTATTTCAGTTTAGAGAAACAAAGAAGCCCATTCATTCAATTTGCAGCTGAGTCTCTCAGGTTATGTAAATTGTTAAATCATCCATGCTCTTTCTTTTTAGCCATATTGCAAGCAGTGAATTTCCATATCCAGTCTCAACCTCACAATTGATCTGCCCCGACAAACACGGAGAGCGAGAGAGATCAAGAGTTTCATCTTTTTTTTGCTTCCTTTCTCTCACTTAACCAATATGTTATACTCCCATGGAGAATAATAAAAAGAAATCAGAAGTCTTTCATGAAAACCTAAGTGGAATAAAACCTTGAGATATAATTAGGAGATGCCTGTGGACTTCATTTGAGCTGTATCCACTTCCACCAAGGCATAATTTAGTGCAGAAGCACAGCCAAGCTTCCATTTACACACTCTGATTTTTTTTTTTAAATTCTTACTATTTTTACATTACAGTTTAAATTAACCAGAAGCTTCATGGGAAAACTGCTTCTTCTGCTCAATTATTGATGCTTCCATTGATTTCAGATTGTTGTAGGATTTCTCTGGAGAGGGAAACAAGCAATATTAGAGTTGCTTTTGATCACCTAATGAGGAACCTTAATAGGAGAATGTGGGTTTACTTTGTGCTCTTCTCAGTTTCCCTACACCTTTCTGTGGCTCAGTTTTAAAAAGGAAAAGAGCATTATAAACCTGACCTAGGCTTGGCCACTTGGGCACACTTGGACACTTGCAGTTGTGTTTTGACCAGCAAGGGTAACTTTTTGCAAAGGATGGGCGAGTTCTGCTGCCCTTGCAGCAAACCAAGGCTGTTCTCCTGAAGGGACATCCCTTGTTTTCCCATGGCTTGGCCAAGAGCCAACCAAGTGCCCTGCTCAGAGGTCTCTCTTCAAATGTGTTCACCTGGTTGGGTTAAACAAAAGAATATTTTCTATAACACATCCCTTCCACTCTCCATTTCGATTTCTTCTGGTTAAGGAAAGAGTTTTAAATTAGATATCAGAAACAAAATTCCTCCCTGTGAGGATGGGCAGGCCCTGGCACAGGGTGCCCAGAGAAGCTGTGGCTGCCCCATCCCTGGGAGTGTCCAAGGCCAGGTTGGAGCCACCTGGGATAGTGGGAGGTGTCCCTGCCCATGGCAGAGGGTGGGATGAAATGATTTTTAAGGTCGTTTCCAACCCAAACCATTCCATGATTCTATACAGCACCAAAAAAAGGCAATAACAAAATAATAGATAAGACACAGAGCTGGATAAAAACTTGGTAAGTTTATGAACAGTTACACTAAAAACCAGACTAGGAAAACTCCCCCGATGCCCACAGGAGTTTTCTCTTTAGCAGGACAGGAACATGAAGCCTGAATGTGTTGAAACAAGGCTCTGGGTGGGCTCCCAGGGTCTGGTATCCATTAGAGCCCAACATTCTGCCGAACCAGGAGATTAATTCTCTTGCAGGAACCTGAGCAAACCAATAGCAGCAGAATGTTAATCAAGCACTGATCCTCCCAATCCACTTAATCACAGCCAGCTGCTACTTAAAGCCTAAAAAGAGCAACATCCCCAGGGCAGCCCTTTTGGAGGAGAGGAGAAGCAATTCAGACAGAGCACCCTGGATGGGAGAAGGGCATTAAAAAGTTAATAAAATAAAAGTTAATTCCCTCAATCAAGGAGGTAGGGAATAGTTCTGGGAAGTTCTAAAGCTTCCAATATTAATTTCTTCCCGCCTTCCCAGCTGCTTATCCCTGGAAGGCATTTGATTTGTACTAAAATATTTGCTCATAACCCAAGTTTCCTCCTGGAGTGTACACAGACTGTGCAATGCCTGGGACTTGGCTGTGGCTTTTTTCCCCTCTTTCATTCCAAGTGACTCTAAAAATCTTAAAAACACTGCCCACGCCAGTTCAGTTTACATTGGCTGGATAATCTTGTCTTCATTTTCTTTTGAGGTACATATGGTCTCTTGGCCATGTCATCCTCTTAATATAAAATTTAGCCTGTTTTAACAAATGTGTTATTCCCCATTTGAACTTTATTGGACTGGAACATTTTGAGGGGTTCTGACAGGATTTTAGGTGTTTAAGCTTCCACATAGGAAATCCCTAAGTACATCAGAGAGGCCTCTTTGCAAAACACTTCATGTGATGTAGGAAAATGCTTTTCTTCCTGAATTCTCATTGGGGAATCTGAGATACTGATGGATTAAATGACTTGATAAAATTACCTGGGGTGGCTGTGGCAGAGTCCAGATTTAAATCCAGCCTGTTCCTTACTTCTACCATCTCTGAATGGATGAGGTGCAGTCCATGATTATCAGCTGTGGATTTGAGAGAGGAGCTGAAGCTTGTGGGAGGACGCCTAATTACCAAGAAAACTGCATTAAAATATCAGCTTGGCCACACAGGAATTTAGGAATGCACTGAAACCAGTGTTTAGAAACAATCTGATTATTGAGTGGTGTGGCTGGAACAGAATAAAGCAGAGGAAGGCTCCTGGCAGTGGTTTCAGCTGATGTCCCTCCATCCTGGAGAACGTGTGTCTGCAGCAGGGACACCATCACTGGTGGGGAATTTCCCAGCAGGGCTGTGCTGCCTTCAGGTTTTCCATGTGGAGGAAGACCCTGGTTCAGTGTGGCAAAGCTCAGGACAAATTGTACAATAGTCTGAAACAAAACTCCTCCTAGTTTATCATTTTAACTCAAGGCTGCTGTAAGCCAGTTGTTTTTTAAAGGAAAGCAAGCTGTCATCAGAAGCAGCTCTCTTTAGTTTTGCTGGGCTCCTTCTTTTCCATGAATCTGCAAACATTTTTAAAATGCAAAGCCCTGGTCAGCAGTTTCATATTGCTGGTTATATCTTTGCCATGGCAAATACATTCCATAATGCTTCCCCTAATATTTAGTTTTCTGAAAAGTTTTCCACCAGAGTATTCCTGCATATTAAAAAAGCAGCATATTGGACGTACCACAGGCTTGCATTTTTTTCTTAGAACAGAAAATACCAAAATTTTAAGCAAATATTTATGTTTATATACTCACACCTGCATGGTTCTGCATTCTCAGGTACCATGATATGAAAAAACACCCTGGATATCATCAGTATTCTGTTAAAAATTCGTGGTTCTTTTTGAAGGCACCTTATAAAAATCAGCTGGACACTATTTTGTTTCTATTTTAAAGATATTTACAAAATTTCAGAATTTTTTGCTAAGCCAGCAGCAAACATTCCCACTGTGGTGTTGCTGAAACACCTCCACCAGAGCAGTCTTTGTGGAGGGGGATGTTCTACTAATTCCTGTGATTTTCTACAATACACCTTGACTTCTTTAAATTAACATGGATGGAATTTTCCACGTGGCTGCAAGAAAATCCAATTGAGGTGGGGACTTTCTGTTGGTTGCTTTGTGTTTAGGAGTTGCTGTCTAACAACTGCTTTCCAATGAATTAGCACTGGGTACACTCCTGCCCTGCCTTCCCCAGCTGTGGGCTCTGCACTGCAGATGTTCTGTGCTGAGCATCTCCCACGAGTTCCCTCCCAGAGGGGCTCATTTCCAGTGGCCAGACCCTGGTGAGTGACAGCACTGCTGAAAAGCCAGGCTGGATTTCTGGGGAGAAGTCCTGTCATCAGTCACCAATCACCAGGATGCCCCCAGTCATTAGGAGCCAAATGGAAGAGAACAGTTTCAAGGAGCTGACTGTGTTTTTCATACCTCATTAATGAGATGATTTAGGTTGAGGAACATTAAGGAGATCGAGTGATGCTCAGGAGAGACCTCGAGCATTAACGGATGCAGCTTAATTCAAAACTCCCTTTCTAAGGCCATTTAAAAAGTGATTTATTATCAGCACACACCTGAAAATGTCTGCAAGGCTTTGCCTTCCTGCAGCCAGAGGCAGAAAAGACATTAAACACATGCTCAAATAAACTCATTAAGCTTGTGCTGCCTAACTCGATGAGCTGGGGAATCATTAAGGAATCACCCAGGCTGTTTTAAACCCAGTTCTATTCTCTGCAGCAATACTCACCCCAACCTTTGTGTTATCCATCTCCACTTTGCATCTTCTTGTGTATATCCCTGCAATTACTAAACTCCAACCCAAAGTGATCCTTGTTGGAACAAGGTTTGCAGACTCATTTAAAAATAATCTTTCCCTGTTTTACTGGTACTAAAGAGAAGCTGTGGCTGCCCCATCCCTGGAAAGGTTCCAGTCCACGTTGGATGAGGCTTGGAGCAACCTGGGATAGTGGAAGGTGTCCCTGCCCATGGCAGGGGGTGGAACAAGATGATCTCGAAGGTCCCTTCCAACCCAAATCATCTTGGGATTCCATGATACTAAAACCAATAATGATTGTTAGACTGAGGTTATCACAGAGCAAAAACTTGGAGAATTTTGGAGGCCAGAGTCCCTTGTCCAGGGTTTACAACCAGGTATAGATGGAATCTGGTGAGAAATGTCACAGAACTCAGGGAATTTTGGCAACAGGTTTTTATTCCACCTTGGGGGAGAAGCAGCAGAAGAAACTTGCCCTTCCCAGCGGACACAGGCTCTGCCTGTGCCCTGCTCCTGAGCCTGGTGCTCAGTGATAGAGGAGGAAACATGGATTTGGGCTCCTGGAATTCCCAGCACACATCCCTGAGCGCTTGGCCAGGGAGAGAGGGCAGCCCCATCCCTCGGGGGGATGGCATTGCTGTGCAGTGTGAAAGCTCCCTGAGATCACCTGGAAAAGTTTAACACTACCCCTGCGAGGTTTGGGTGCATGAAGGATGAAAAAAAAAAAAAAGCCTGAAGAACATCCTCAAAATGTAAAACATCTTGGTCTTTTAATAATCCCATGCGGTATGTTTTCACTTGAGCAATAATTGTATTTTCTTTGTGCGTATTTTATTTAACAACATTTCAGGGCTCAGCTAATCTGTTCCAGCTGCTGAGGGAGTGAACAATGTGCTGAGCACAGAAACAACTGCCTTTATCGGGCCAGGGTGGTTTGCAGCCACAATCCAACACCCTGGATAATTCCCTGGAGAAGCTGCTGCCACACCTTCCATGAGCACCTCTGGCTGTGCTTCCACCAGTAGCCAGACTGGGATTGCAGCTGACAGGAAGGTTCAGAAGGAATTTATTGCTGAATTACATCAGTGTATGTAACAGCAATTGTGGGGAGATAGATCAAAGTCCTGTAAGAAAAAAAAAATGGAGCTTTTCTACAGCTGATGCAAAGGCTTGTGGTGGGGTATTGATGGTTTTTATTACAGTTTTCAGAGCAAACGAAGTGTCCTGACAGGACTTGCAGGTGTGACAGTTAACAGTTCTGCTGGAGCATCTTCATCCACCCAGGCAGGGTGTGATGCTCAACAGGGAAAGAAACAGGTCAGTAGGAAAATCCTCTGCACTGTTACACGTTGGGATTCACCTCTGGGGGAGGATCCCTTTGCCACGTTAAAGAAAAGGTGTCCAAGTGCCTCTGCCATTGGGAAGAGCCAGGCAGGTGTAGCACAGGCTGGGTGTGTGGTGGGAATGGCTGGATGGTCCCAGGCAGATGTTCCTGCAGGTGAGAACCTGAGGCTGAGCCCCTCCAGCCTCCCCTCACCCACTGCCAAGCCAAGGGTGCTCTGCCTCTCACTGCCACTGTCACTGCCACTGTCCCAGAGCAGCTCCAAACCACCCCTCGATTCCCTCAAAAGCTGCTTTATTTCCAGAGTGGCCCAGCCCAGGTGTGGAAGGGTGGATCCCGCTGAAATAAATGTTCCTCCACATTCCCCTCACCAGGAAAGGTAAAAATCCCCAGGGAAATGCAGGGCTTTCTGGAAAGGATCATCCCCTGCTGTTTACTGAGCACTGACACCAGGCTTAGCAAAATATGTGGAGCTAAAATGCAGGGGGTGAGAGGCAGACAAACAGGAAAGATGTGGTTGCCCCTTGCCATGAAGTTTGGTCCAGCTGCTGCTCTGAGTGATGGCTGGGAGGAGGCTCAGGCTGAGAATGGTGCAGAAATGAACCTGGACTAGTGTATAGCTTAGGAGAATGTGGGGATGGGAAAGGAGCAGGGAATGCAACTATTTCCAGGAGAAAAGAGGTAATTCTTAAAGTAGCAACTTGATTTTAAGCCACCCAAGTGCTGGAATAGGTGTAGCAGGAGGATTATTGCTGCAACTCCAGGGAGGGGGGGGGAGTGGGAGATGCTGGTGAGGTAATTGTTTGGTATTATCTCATTTATTATGTCATTTGGCAGTTTGTTCCTGGAATTTCTCATCTCCATGCACGGTAAATAAATGCTGCTCCTCTTTTTTTCCTGCCATGTCCAGAGTTTCATGTTTGATTTTCTGCTCTTTATCACTTTTGCATAACGGCAGAAACCCCACACTTCCCATCAGAAGCAGCTTGAATAAAAAAATCCACAAAACACAAAGAAAACAACCCCACTTGGAGGCCACATCTCTAGACACGGGCAAGTTCCTGCTCCCTGCTGACCCCCCCACATTGATTTGGGGTGAGGACACGCTGCAGGGAGGGCAGAGTTTGTTTCTCCACCAAAATCCTTGTTGATATTCCTGGGTGGACCATTTGGAGAGTGATGGAGTGGTGAGGTGGTGACATGGCCACTGCCAAGGGCAGAGGGGTGTGCAAGGAATTCAGAGTGGAGCAAAGGAAAGAGGAGGCCACCCCTCAACTCCAGATGTTTCCATCTGGGCAGGGGGACTGTGCTGCTGCAGAAGAAGGGCTGGTTTTATCCTGTGAGGCAGATCAAGGGAGATGCCAATTCCTCCTTCTTAGAGATATCTTTAAGACAAAATAGTGGGAAGCTGGGCAAGTGCAGGAGGAAAAGTGTGATTTTCTTAAACCACCTCAGCAAACAGATGAAAAATGGATTTCTGGGTATCCCTGAGACCATGACAAAGTCCTTCTACTGCCTCGCAGCCCGGCCCCCCAAGAGAAGAAATTGATTTCATATCACATTTCACACTTCATTTATTCTGCCTCCCCCAGAGAAAGGCCCCCACACAATGACACAAAGGACATCAGCTTTATTTACTGCCCAGCTCCTCGTGCCTTTGTGTCCCGTGGAGTTGCAGGAAAGCAAACCAGTGTGGGAAGGCCGAGGATTGAGATTGCTCAGTGGAGCTTGCCCTGGGATGCAGGCACAGTAAATCACGCCTGACAGACCATTGTTGGAAGGGGGGCTTTGCTTTGGTTTTGTTTTTCTGGAGTGCTGTTGGTTTTTCCCTGGGATGGCTTTGTAGTCCTGGAGGCAGGGTGGGTGTGGGGGGCTGGGGGTGAGGGGGGCACTGGCACTGTGCCCACTGTGGGACAAAGTGCTCTCAATGGGCACATTCCCGGTTTTGTTTTCCTTTCTGATTATCCTCTGGCTCTAAATATGCTAATGAGCTTGGCATCTCCTTCAGTGATGAGGACAAGAGCTGAGGAACTTCATGGGATTCCAGCTTACCTGGAAACTCTCCTGCTGGAGCATCCCAAAACTCCTCCATCCGTGTTCTTCCCCTCAGTCCCCATGCTGGGCTCCCCCTCCTCTCATGCCCAAATCATTTAGGGCTAAATTTGAACCTCATTCTTTGCCCTTTGAAGGATCTGGGCTTGGTTTTCACTGCTGACTGATCTGTCATCTCAGGAAGGAAAAGAATGACCTTGGAGAGCAACACTCTAATAAACCATTTGATATCTAGGAATGTGGGAGTGTAATGATGTTTGTTGTATGCCAGGGCTTCCTGAAATTATACAATGACAACAGAGAATAATCAGCCTCCCCAAAGCAAATCCTTGTGCCACCAGCACGGAAAGAGCTTTTGTAATGTCAGAAGAGACATTGTGATGTGTTTGTGCTCAAGGAAAAAGCTGAGCTCACAGTGCCATGTTTAACTGTTGGGCCAAAACACATGGAAAACTGGGAATCCTGCAACCCAAGAAGTCAGAAATGCCACTTAGGGAACCTGTTGGCTGTTTGATCTGAAAGGAAAGAGGCTGTCACTGCAGTGTGGGCAGAAGTGAAGCGCCACCAGCCACTGAACACGACTTTGTGCTGAGCCTTCTTGAGCTTGAAGAGTTCCAGGTCTTGGCTTTCTTTTTCTCTGCACAGTCTTCATCTGTATCCCATCCAAGAGGAATTTTTCTTGCCTCCCTCCTTGGCCTGGACCTCTTTGTTTCAGCTGTGTGTCCTTCCTCCAGGCCCGATGCCAACGCCACAGATGTGCAAGATGGGAGAGGAAGCCCAGGACAGGGAGAAGCTTGGGCTTGAATTTATCAACAAGCACTTGACATGCCCATGGTGCTGTTTATTTCACTAAAATCCCACCTGTGCACTGCAGGATTTTCAGCCAAGCACAGCTGGGAATGAGGCCAAGGGCTGAGTGGATCCGTGTGAGTTTTTACACCTTTCGAGAGCTCCCCTGAAATTGCAGCTTGAGAGAAACCAATGCATTTGTTTCCTCGTTTTTTCCCCTCCTGTTCTTCTACGTGAGACAGTCACAAGCTCTCTGATGTGAGGTAGAAAGGGATGTTTCTATTCAATAAACTGAGGAGGCTAAAGAGAGACCAGGACAATAATACCCTTACATGGAAGACCAAAATGGCAAAGTATTGATAATATGGATGTACCTTTTCATGTGGCATTTTACATCCTTTTGGGGCTTGTCCCATGCCCTGTTCCAATGTCAAATCCCCTCTGAAAGTGCAGTTCTTATCCCTCAGTGGGGAAACTGAGCAAACAGTTACATGGGATGCACATGAAGAGCTAAATAAACTGCTGATGATGGCTGGAGTTTCTGCAGATGTCAAAACAATCCACCTGTATCCTGTCCAAAGTTGGGCACTTTCAGGATATCTTACTTTTAGGATGGGAAAGAAAGGAACACATTGTATGGCAAGGTGATCCCAGCAAAAGACAACCTAAATTTGATTTCTGTCTTCTATAGCAGGAATTCTCCTTCTGGACAAGCCCTGGTACAGCCTTTGTGGTGAAGCATCACCAAAACCAAGGAGATATCCAAGAATTTTGCTATCTCATGAAAATATTCCTTAGCAGCAAAGGATCAGTCTTTATGTGATTATCACCTGACCTCTAACAACCATCAACATCTATATTATACTAATAGAATAGTGGAAATGCAGAATAATTTCATTAAATAGCTTTAAATTCAGCTTTTATTGTCCCCTTATTTTTTTCCTTTGTTCTATAATGTGACAAACACATCCTGGGTGTTCCAGTGGAAATGAGACACTACCCAGATACCCAATTCTTCCATGGAGTCCTGCTCTGTGTATAAATAGAATCCTTGAATCATAGACTCGTTAAGGTTGGAAAAGACCTTTAATGTCATCAAGTCCTCCCATCAACAACAGAAAAGCCATGGCTTCCAGGCATGTCCTTTTATAGTTATTGAGGATTGGGAATTGCCTTTGAGAGGCAGGATAAAGGAAAACTCCTGGAGTTCTATCAGGAAGGGAGAGAGAGAAGTAATTTGTAGGAAAGTAAAAAAGAAAGGAAGGCATGGAAGAAACTCATTGTGTGTGTCATTGACACAGGCTGTCCCAAATATTGCCAATCTTCTCTTTTTTTGAGAGAAAAACTGGGTTTCAATTGGCTGAAATAGTTTTTGGATACCTGTGAGCTATATTTGCATCCTTTCCTGCTGTTTTTTCCTCCTTTCATTTACAAAACTAGAAAAGAAAGCAAAACTACTCACAATCTGCATATTACTTCTATTTTCAGCAGCGATGAATTACAGTTCTGTGACAATATATCAATAATTTCTTAGGGAAAAACAAAAGGAAAAGTAAAATATTCTGGCCACCTTTGCCAGAAGCCTGTACAGACCAGGCTCAAATTTGTGCTGTGGGAACAACAGCCTTGGACAAGCCGTGTCTGTCTGCTGCCATCAGCATCCTCCTTGTCAAAACAAATGTATTTCTCTCCTTTGCAAATCCTTTGAAACACTCTGGAGAAGAAATTTTGTACACAAGGCTAAAATCCCACAAATCTCATCACTTGCACTTTCACTAGAACAGAAAGGCAGGAAAACAGACGTTAAAAAAATAAACCCCAAACAATCTTTTGTTGAGCTGGGCTTTTTGAGGAAGGAGAAAAACCAAAGCATTTGGTAGCAATTAATATGCCCCCTCCATTTGCAGTTTTAATTCCTGTGCAGATGCATAGTGTTGTTATTCTAATAACTTCCTGTGGTGCTCCCTTTTTCTGTAAACCTCAACGCCAATTAAAATGTGATCCATCACCCAGTGCTTCCCAAACAAAGGGGAATGTCCAACTTTCTGATACAGCCAGGAAAAATCCCACTCAGTCAAAAGAGGAGAGAGGGGGATGAAAAAAAAAGCATTCAAGTCTTCCCATTTCTGTAAGAAAGAGGAGAAGAAACTGTTCTTTTGTGTGTGTGTCTTGTAATAGGAAGAGACTGAGGGATTTGGGCTGGATGAGGAGGGAGCAGCCAGAATTCCACCCAGCAAAGAGGTGATTAATAAATGCATCGAGCTTGTGCCGAGGTGACAATGTCTGGAGAGTCCCCCTCTGGTGGAGGCAGATGTGTCCCTGCTTTGGCAAAAAGCTGGAGCCAACCCTGGGGCAGGAGCCAGGGAATGTCCCCCCTGCTTTGTGTGCCCGGGGCAGGCGATGCTGGAATGGTGGCGAGTCCCAGTCGTGCCAAGGAAAGAGAAGGTGGGCACCTCCTCTGTGCTTCCCCAGCTGCTCCAAAAGGGCTGATTTGCTTTTCCTTTCTGTCCTGAAGGCTGGAGCTGCCTCTGTGATGCAAATCAGCCTCAGGCAGGGCTGGGAGCTCCTGTTTGGATGCAGGACACGGCTGGGCCACCGAGGAGGGGTTTCCATGGCTCACGTTTCCAGGCAGCATCCCCAAAATCCCCCACACCAGCACCGAGTAGGACTTGCTCAATGGGCCCAACTCTCCTCAGGGAATGGCTTTTCCTGGGAAATGCTGAGACTTTTCTTGCCATTGGGTGTTCAAGAAACAACTGGACATGGAATTTGGTGCCACGGTCCGGATGACAAGGTGAGGTTTGTTCAAAGGTTGGACTTGATGACCTCAGAGACCTTTTCCAACCTGAATTATTCCGTGATTTCTGCTGTTCTAAGACCAGTGAGGCACCATCTGGTGAAGGATGTTCAGTACCTTGAGAGACACTTGATGTTCTCCAGGAACTTGTTGGCTGCTGCATCAGTGTTGTAACTCTATAATATGGAGTTTCCTAAGGTTCAGCTTGAAGGGGTGTCAGCTCTAAAAGCACTTTGCTGATTTTCCAGGAGGGTTCTCAACAATTACAGAGATCACAGCAGAGAGAGCTCTCTCCAAAACTGAGGGAAGACAAGCTGTAGAAGACTCTGTGTCCCAACTGCCCACTATATTCACTATATTCAGTGGCATGTGGACACAGTAGGGAGATGGAAGGGGTAGATTTGGGAATGTGATATTTTTGGACTATAAAAATCAATGCCTGTCTCTAAAATAAAGGATAAACTGTTCAGTTCCAAAGGAACTTCATTCTCATTCACACCTAAGCTCAGTATCTTATTCCTGAGATTTTAAATCAGAGTTAGGATGGAATGAGCATCTTCTCCCCCTTAGCTGCTGATTATCTGTTCTGCCCCTCAGAGAAAGAACAGGAATAAAGAGATGTGAGTGGTTTGCCCTTTTCAGCATCAGAATAAATGCCCCAGGCCCATTTGCAGTGGTGCAACACATGTGTCCTCCCAGAGGTCGGTCAGGAGGGCAGAGAAGGGACTGCAGGAGGAGGAAAGGAAGGTTGCTTGTTTATTTATTTCTACCCTCTCCAAGCCTGTTTTCTCCAGGCAAGAATCCTTGCCAAGCCTATTTACAAAGTTCAGCCTGGGGATCGTGAGAATTGCAGCTTCCAGGCAGCTCAGCTGAGCCCTCACCCCACCACAGATGGGTCCCTCTTCCTTCTGCTGGACCTTCAGCCCTGCTTTGGGGGGTGAAAAGTGGAGGAGGACACAGGAGAAATAAAAACTAGAGAAAAGATGTGCTGGTAAAAGTAGAGTGAAAACTTTGGGTGTTCATTGCTGCCTGCCATTCATCATCAGAATATATTTCTTAATTATTTCTTCACGTGTGAATGTTCATGTAATTTAGAGATTTGAGTAGTAAACTCCTTCTGAAGGCCCCGAGCATGAATCTAAATTAACATCTTGCCTAAAAAACACCCTTTTTCTATCCAGGAAACCTGTTCCCATGTTTCACTGTCTCCTTGTTGGCATCAAATTGTAATTCATGAAGCAAATCTGGAAGCAACAGAAAGTGATGCAGCTCTGAGAACCCCAAAAGAAGCAGAATGCCTAATCCTCTCTTTAAATCTCTCATATTCCTGCTCATTAGCTGATTAGTCAGGAGTGTGAGGGAAGTCTTGAGCTCTTATCAAGGCTCCAGACTTTGATATATCTGATGGGGAAAATTTAAATGCATCAAGTCTTTTAACAATCTCAAGGATGACTTAAGTGCCTAAGATGCATGTGAATAAGGTGACAGTGAAAGGAGTATTTAATGTTAATTACTATATTTATTCTCAATATTATAATATTGTTGAATAATACATTGATAATATTTTTGCATTCTGGTTGTTAGAGGTAAAAAAATTGATGGGTCTGGTCACCCTTATGAGTTTTGCAGCATTTGTGTGTATAGGCTGAAAAAGGAATTTAAATCCATGTTTGTCCATCTGCAATATGTTCTTCACAGAAACATCCTGTCAGATCCTCCGTGGCTGAGTCAGATTTATTGTGCAATTGCAAATCCTGAATGTACCATTTAACTGCTTGACATGGAAGTGGAATCACTGGAAGCTGGGAAAAATTCTGGCAGTTTGGGTAATATTTTGTCTCTTGCTATCCTTCAGCATGATGCCTTTTATTCTCTTCTTCCTGGTTTTCTAAGGAAGTACTTTATTAAACCCTTATTTTTCGAGGAAAATTGTGTTCTTGCCTCTTGAACATGACCAGGCTGTAACCACAAAAACTGATTTTCCCCCTGCACAGGTCAAGCAGAGAACAGAAACTTCTTCCATGGAGATAGTAAGGGGAGTTATAAAACATATTACATGGGGAATCACTCCAAAATGGGGAATCACTCCAAATCCATCATGTGAGAGTGGTAAATAAGTTCATTTGATCTCAGCAGCTTGGAGTCATCTCGAGCACAGTCCCAAGAATATTCATCAAACATACACACAAAAAAACCCCCAAACCAGAAATAGGTGATGAAAATCTTGCCTTATTTCACAAATGAACAAGATTTCTTGCCTTGGACAGAGAGGAAAATGCTTCCTGCCCAAGAGATAAACCAGAGCTTCAGGGATTTACAACAAGCCCCCCTCTGAAATCCCCCTCCCCAGGAAAAAGCAAAGCCGAGGGGGCTGTGGGGGGCTGTGCCCTGGTTAATTTAGCAGGAAAACACAGCTAAGGCAGGGCCAGCCCTTCCACAGGCTCCATTTCCAGGCACAACGTGAGGTCAAGTTGTAAATTGTTGGGCCGGGTTTGTTTGGCACAGCCCTGATGGATCGGGAGCCCCGGGTTTGCTGGGATGGTTCTGGAAAGGGAGGCAGGGAAAGGTTTAATGGGGAGGGCTGTGGGTTCATCCATCTGAGAGGGAGCACAAGCATGTGCTGCCCACCCCGGGAAGGCTCAGTGAACCTGAAAGCCTCCCAACATCTGGCTGCAGCTTGGCTTTGTTTGCTTTAGGCTTTCTCCAAACCGACCACCCCGGTGGAGCAGGGATGGACCAGGAATCCTCACACACGGATGCTGGGATGGGGCCCAGGCACCAGCAGCTCTTGGGGACAGGGAAAGAGGCTCCTTGTCCTAAAATGGCACAGGACCACAGATGATCCCAGTAAAGGTTCATCTGCCCTGTCCCATCCAGGGAATGTTAAAAATTCCTTAAAGACGCTTTCAAGACACCACTGGATCTTCAGATATCAGGACATTTGGCCTGGAAATGGGATATCAGGGTTTTCTTTGGACATTTGGCCTGAAAATGAGATAGCAAGGTTTTCTTTGGATGCTTGGTCTGGAAGTGAGACATCAGGGTTTTCCTTGGACATCTGCTCTGGAAATGAATTCTTGTGCTGTGGGAGGAGGCTGTCGGGAAGGGACTCTCCCTGCCTCATTTCAGGAATTCTGCTCCTAGTTTTGGTTGAGAAAGACAGGGAGAATGAAGTGGGGAAAACCCACCCCAGCTCTGTCAAAACGAGGCAAATAAATCCCACGCAGTATTGGGAAAGTGGCCTCTGTTCCTCTGAGCTCTGATGCTGCTGCTTTCTCCCTCCTCTCAGGATCCAGTTTTATATAAAATTCCATCGTTTGGTGCCTTTTTTCTTTATTAAGAGAATGAACAAGTTGTTGGATTTGGGTTTTTTTACTAACTTACCGCTCTGAGAAACCCAAGAAGTTGCACAAATTGCCTTGAAGGTGAAGCCTGACTGGGAATACCAACAAGGACTTGCCAAGGGGCTTCTCCACCTTCCCTTTATGCCACGGGAGGCAACTTCTGTGATAACTAATATCTTACATTGTATTCTTGATACAGGTGGAGGAAAAAATAACTTTCACAGCATCAGGTGTGAAGCAGCAGCAGCTGTAAAGATCTGTACAAGGCTTTAGCTACCCAAAAAACTGACTTTTTCTCCTCTAAATCTGTATTAGTTGGTGCTAAAAAATGATCTGCTCTGAGAAACTTGGCTTGGTGCATCCTTAGGTAGCACAGCTCCAACTGTCAGGATTTTCCTTCCATAAACTAATTCCTTGATCACTTTGGAATCTGAGTTACCCAGGGAAGTGCTGGGAATTTAAACATTAAAATACGAGCTTATGGTGCTTCCCATTGTTCTCTTTCCATTCCGTTTCAGATCGAGATGCAGCTTTCCCAGGAACGACAATTTTTGAAGGTGTTTCTATTAATGTTGACGGAGCTCCCTCTTGTGGGTGAAGCTCTCCCAGCTCCCATCCAGCCTCGACTGGCCTTTACTGGGTCTTCCTGCAAGAATTTTCCTAAAAATTGATCCACTGATAAAGGAAAAGTTGGTTCGTTGAAATTAATATTTGCCTACAGGGGATTTTACTCGCAGTATATTGCAGTGCACAGCTTTTTCCATCAGCCTTCAGGTGCTTTTAGAACTAAAATTTAACTACTGGGATTTCAGATCTTTCTTTCTATAAGGGAATTACCACATTTATTGGTGACAAAGGGTTTAAATTCCTTTCTCTAGCCTATATTCATTGCCTGAGTCAAGCTGAGACATGACAGTCTATGAATTATTTATTATTTAGTAATTATATTTAGTCACAGCTGAACAATGTAACTCATCTTTGCATGTTCACTGCCCTCTGTTTGAGAAGTTCTGGGCCAAACCAAACATATATATATAATATATCTATATACACATAGGGATAAACAAAGTTCACAGGACGTCTTGAGACAGAATTAAATTTTCCATCACAGATTCGTTGTTTTAAAGCTGAACAGGCACACAATGCTTGAAATTAAGCATGAATTCAAATCCCTTGGGAGTGGGACATGTTCAAAGGAATAAAGGCAGCTTGAATCCAGCGGCAGAGAGGGAAAGGAGCTCTTGGGAGGTCCGGGATCTAAGTAGGACTCTTCCAGTATCCCTGAGGACAAGATTTTTGCTGGCAAAAGGCTCCTCGGGGACTCCAGGTGTGCCAAGTCCTGCTTCAACACACGGTGGCAGCAAGGGACTGGCTCTGGAAGGGCTAGGATGAGCAGAGCCCGGCTCTGTCCCCAGCACAAGGACATGTGTGCCCTCCTGGAGGGAAGCAACCCCTCCTCCGACTATTTACACGAGAGATCGCAGAGCAAAGATGCTCCGTTCCGACGTGACTCAGGATTGGCATCCCAGCAATGCCCCTTCTCTCCAAGGCCTCGGAGCTGCAGGAGCAGCTGCTCTCTCCTGTTTCCAGTCCTTGGGGAGGTGGCTGAGAGCAGTTCCATGGCCTCAAACTCACCTGAGTAACCCCAGTGCTGTAAAATCAGCACTTGGACACTTGCACCGTCCCTGTGCTTTCACTGGGTTAAGTTTTGTGTCCTTTCATGACTCGAATTCTTCAACCTGGGAAGGTTTGAGAGAAGAGAAGGCTCTGGAGAGACCTCCTTGCAGCCTTTAGGCACTTTAGGTCCATCCCAGCAATGAACAGACAGTTCCAGCTGGCTGGGATGAACAAACCTTTTCATGAGCCAGTCAAATGCTGTAGCAGAGGCTGAGAAGTTTCTGTTCTCAGGGGTTCAGTGCTATTTTATTTCTCTGTCAAATTGCTCAGACCAGTTTGCACTTCAGACACCTCCACCATGACCAGAACTGCTGAGTTTTGGCCAAGATTTTGGGGAAGCCACACTCTCCCACCCATCAGCAATAACCACCTTCCAGCACAAGCTCAACCAGGAGCAGAATAAACCTCCAGTGCTTCCCAATTTTGTTGACAGCTCTTTCTTCCCCTGGGATTTAAAAGCTGAAGCTATTCCAGCTCATTTTGACTGACACAAGGCAGGGAGCACGGGTATGATCAGCCAAAAGCATCGGGAGGGGAGAGAACCCCTGAGGATGGAGAATCAAGCAGGACAGGGGCCAGGGGGGTGATCTGACACAGGAGAGGACACTTGGCCATGGCAAACAGAGCAGAACCTTTGGCTTGGTGTGGGATTGAGGCTTCCAAGTCCTCTCCACACTCTGTCACCCCTTCCAGCCTCCAAATCCCGAGCCCCTCTCCTGCCTGCCCTCCACAATGACACACCACCCTTGGCTCCAGTGTTGGGCCCTGGCAGCTGCCACCCCAGGCAGCCTCAGCAAAAGGTCACTCCAGAAATATGTTTTCCTATCACCTTCTGGAGTCAGACCTTTGGCATCTGCTCCCTCAGTCCTTAAGGAGTTGGGTTACCCAGCACTTGAGAGAACTGCCAGGGTGAAATGGAGCAGCAGCACCTCAGCCCCTCGTGCTCTGTGATGAGGGAGGCAGCTGGAAGGTGACAGGACATGGGCAAGCACAGCTCACACCCCCTCGTGCTGAAGGTTAATGAGCACCTGCCTCTTTCAGATCAGGAATCTGCAGCCACAAATCCAAAAAAGAAAAAAAAAAAATCCCCAAGTCCTTCTTTTCCTTGTCCCGAGGAGTTCTGGCTGCCTGCCATCCCAGGAGGTGGCAGGAGTTCAGGGCACGGGGAAGACAAATCTCTGCACCACCCAGTTACCTAATGGAAACCAAGCACAAGAAAATGAGCTGTGATTAATGCCCTCATTAGCTCCCAGAAAGGACAACCACGAGCCAGGGAGATTTAAATTCTGTCCGAGCACCATCTGTGCCTTTGTCTGACTTCCTGCAATTCAGGGAATGGTTTGGGAGGTGCCAGTTCAATAGGAACCATCTCCCAGTGCAAGCAACCACCACCAGCTATTTGGCCCCTGGTGTCACTGGGCATAAAATGGGACAGTCTTGGGTGAGGTTTTATTTGTTCCAGTGATTAAAGGCAAACCAAGCTCGTGGCAGCATCTGGTACAAATATCCAGGGCATGAGCTCCTGTTCTACAATGGTTTCGAGCAATCTGGGAAGTCATGTGATGATTTCGGATTTATCACACCAAGACTAAAAATAATTATGCCAATAATGACCTGATTGAACTGATTTTGTTTTGTTTTTAAATATAGTAGGAGCTTCCAAACCCCTGGATTTAAAGGCTGTGTTTACAGGGGTATTTCAGGCACAACATCTGTCAGTTGTGGGTAAACATGTTCCTTCCCATGTATTTCTATTTAGGGCAGTAGAAAGATGTATCTGAAATGAAAAACCATATTTAGCTATAACTGGATGAAGCAGCCAGCTAATATTTGGTGTATTTATGGAAGAAAATAGGGAATTTAGGGTAAAGATGGCTACAGATGAAAACTAACAAGTAAACAACAACAGTAAATCCGGACTACAGAATCCTACACCATCACATCATCTTTATGCCTGTGTGGTTTAACAAGGCTTATATCTTATTCTATTACTTTAATGGCTGCTTTTTATGTGCTATATTAAATAAGGACCTTTCCCCCAACTCTCCTCCCTGCACTGCACGTTCACAGGAAGAAACTTGCTGGAGTGAGGTGTCGCTCAGTACCTGGCAATTGCATCAATCAGGGCAAGAAGGGATTGCAACAGCTCATCCATGGGACCATTTTTTGATACTGGATACTTTTCCAGACCACCAATAAAACAGATTTAGAAGAGATGATCCATTAAATGGGCATTCAACTTCCCCAAGGTGTGTGTGGAGCAATTCTCAGCGTGTTCTGCACATGCAGTGCTTACCCAAGGAACACTCACAGCACAACAATTTCCCAACCCCTCTGGAGGACTTGCCCATTGCCCCAAAATCAATCAGAACAAGGCTGATCTCAGAGGTTCTTTCCAACCTCGTTGACTCTGTAATTTGAAGAGTGACTCGCTCACTTCTATCCTTGGAACACAACTCACCTCTTTACAAGGCACCAGCACAGTGACTCTGCTCCAGGGAGTGGAACAGAGAGAAATTAACCCCATACAGGTGCTAATTAATGAGCTAATGAATGTTTAGAGCTGTGCAAATGAGGCAGAGAGTGGACTCAGGTGTTGTTGGTGGTCCCAAATAAAAACCTCCACCCCAAACAGTTCATTATCCCTTTGAAGTTCAGGTGTCAGCTCTGGCCCAGCTCCAACACTCTTAGTAACTGCCTGGGCTGGGAGATAAACACCCTCAGTTCCTCCAATTTTCTTTGGATTAAAAGAGCCAAGTGCTCCCAGGCCTTTTGTGCCACGGATTCCTTGTGATTTGGTCCCTGATAAAAGATCTTCTCCTTGTGCTGCAGGAGGAGCCCCGTGCCACAAAGCCCAGGGAGGGAGGCAGGCAGGGCATCAATTTCCTTCTATTGATTTTTGAATAAAAGAATTGTTCATTTAATATTTTGCTTTGATTGTTTTGCTAAATGTATTGATTTGCAGCACAGGCTCACAGAAGAAATAGAATGCCCATGACTCAGAGCTGTTCTTCAGCAAGAATCCTCATTAGATAATACATTCTGCTAAGAATTACAGCTGCTGAGGCTTAATTAGGATGAATTTATTCCATCCCTTGGAGTGGATTAAATGTAATATTTGCAAGTGTTTTAATCCTTTCTGGATAAAACAACTCTGAACTGTCTGGAGCATGGATATGTTATAAATTAAGATGGGGTCTGTTTTACTAAGGGGGTGTTGGAAATGACAGGGAAAGATTACTGTCAAGTAGCAGATGAACGTTTCCAAGCTGTATCTGCTATGGTGGGATGTGGGAATGGAAACATTCACAGAAAAAAAATCAACAGGAGCACTTTTAAAAAGGAAAATCTGTGTCACTGTAACAAGTCTGCAGACAAAGGAACTTAGACTTTTGATTATAGATTTTTTTATATATATTTAGATATGATTAGATCTATTTTCTCTGCCTTTAGGGAGGTCTGGAAGTCCTGTGTTCATTAAAATACTCAACTAGACTCTGAGTCACACTAGTCCTACTCTTCTAGTGTAAATGAAAAACCCTGGGAGGAAAAGGAAAGGATCACCTGGATCTCAGGCATCTTAAATCCAGTTTTATTTCTGTATCTGTGCTTTAGCCTCCCTTTTGGCCAGAATTAGGGGGCAGTAACTGGAGGGAATTCACAGCTATTCCTGCAATGTGCAGAGGTGGCAGAGAGTGGGGAGACTTAAAAACGACAAGTAGAATTTGTGCTTGGGAAAACCACGTTGTTTGTGCATTTTCCAAACTCGTTCTGTGCTGCAAATATCTTGAAGAGTATCAGAGTATCAGAAGAGTTTTTTCTCCTCCTGCCTCTGCTGTTTAAAGCACTGCTAAAAATTGCTTAAATTTTGGATAAGGGGCTGCTGATAAAAAAGTAATTCAAGCAGATATTTCAAAGAGCCAGTACAGTATAATAATACTGAAGAAAGAGCCCGTGTTTCATCCTGTTTGTTGAAGAATGAGATGCAAAAACCACAGTAAAATATTTATTACAATTCTATTAAGTGAATAAATCTCCTAAATGGGCTGAGGGAAAGAAGGGCAGGATGAGGGAGCTTAAGACTAAAATCAACCTCCTGAGCTGAGGAGTTTCTCAGGGAGTGAGAATTTGGTGTCACTGCCACAATTATGGGCATTTCTCAGTGCCAGGGTCCTCCAGCTCCAGGTGAGTGTCCATGGCTTTCCCTGGGAATAGGTGTTCAGCTTTGGTGGGAGATTTGTTGGGAGATTAAAGGGATGGAGCACCTGCCCTGTGGGCAAAGGCTGAGAGTTGGGGTTGTTCAGCCTGGAGAAGGCAAAACTTTGGGGTGACCTTGTTTGAGGGCTTTCAAAACCTAAAGGGGCTCCAAGAGAGCTGGAAAAAGACTTTGGACAAGGGATGGAGGGACAGAACAAGGGGAATGGATTTAAACTGACAGAAAGGAGGTTTAGATTAGATTTTGAGAAGAATTTTTCCCTGTGAGGGTGGGGAGGCCCTGGCACAGGGTGCCCAGAGAAGCTGTGGCTGCCCCATCCCTGGAAGTGTCCAAGTCCAGGTTGGAGCCACCTGGGACAGTGGGAGGTGTCCCTGCCCAGGGCAGGGGGTGAAATGGGATGAACTTTAAGGTCCCTTCCAACCCAAACCACGATTCTGCCGTTTACAGAAATTTTTTATGCTAAAAGAAATCAGTCAAATGATGTTGAACTTGAAGGTGTGAATCCCCACCTGTGGTGGGAATGTCTGTTCCACCTGTGGAGCCCTTCCCTTCTCTCCTGGGCTTGCAGAGCTCACTTTAAAAGTTATTTCTAAGAACACAAGGGGCGTTTTTAGGGTCTGGGTCACTCAGGGATATCTCAGGACTTTCTGAGGCTGATCCCAAACCCTTTCTGGGATCAGTTTACCCTTATGGGCACTGACCCAGCAAACTGAGCTCTGGGAGGGGGAGAATGTCACCCTGGGGGGACAACCCCCATAATGGGGGTCCCACGTAGCTGAGGCAGAGGAGCACAGGGACAGGACCTGTCACAGGGGCTTCTGGCACCTCTGGAAGCACAGTGGGAGCCCAGAGGGAGGGCTGACACAGCTGCTGGCCAGGAATTCCTCAGAGATGCTGCCCACGCTGCTCCTCACACGGTGTCCCTGCTATTTCAAAATCAATATGCAGGTTTGGGTTAAAATCAATCCAAATGGAAAGGTTTTCAGTGGGTGATGTCACTCCCAGCCTGGAGAGGTGGTATCAGCCTGCAGGGAGTGACCCCCAGGCACTGCAGGCTCCTGCTGCCATCACAAGGGAGATGTTCCCTTCTCTTTTCCACGAAAACGGTGCTTTCTAAGGAATGATTTATTCACAAACGATGGACTTTGTGTCCTAATTTTGTTCCATTTGTTTTCCTTCCATCTGTCCCTAAACACAGCTCTAAAAATAGGAGTAGAGTGTCCCCCAGGAGGGGAGAAGGACCCTGACAAACGTTTCCAGAGCTGTAGTAAAACAGTCCCCAACCACCAGCCCTGTGACTCACAACAAACCTCCTGATTTATTCTGTATTTGCCCTGAATAAACACAGCCTCTAGACTGGCAAACATTTGTTTTACAGCTACTGATTGCAGGGCGAGGGATGGAAAGTTCTTGATGAAAAGGGCTCGTCTGGGGAGGGCTGCTGAGGGATCATTTTCCTGGAAGTTTCCATTTTCCAAGTGTTTTTCAAGTGCTGCAGCCGAAATATCTCCTATTATTTGCCATGAGGGTGCTCCTCTGCTTTGAGTGCATAGATGGGGAGTCACTGCATGGATCTGTCAATCAAGTTTTATAGAGAGATATAAATTAAGCTTGGGATTGGACGTGACACCAGGGGACAGGCAGGACCCTCCCAGTCCCTGGGCACCCCAAATGCCCTCTGAGCACGTCCAGAGCACCAAGGGATGAGGTGCTGAAAAGCTCAACAGCTGCTGCCCATGTTCAGCCTCTTGTGTGGATAAACAAAGCTTTAATTCTGCACTGATGTTTAAACCAGCATCTTTAGAGTGAACATATGTTTAGACTCATTATGCATATGTTTATTAGAGTTGGTCATAATGTTTTGACAGAAAAGTCCAATGAAAAGAAGCAGTTTTGTCAAAACTGAAATGTTTTGCTGGATTGTTTCGATTTCTTCTCCTCAGTGGCAGTAAAGTATTTAACTTGAAGACAGTAAACATTTTGCTTTAATTTTCCTATCACAGTAGAATATTAATATTTGGTATAATTCTTATTATTGAAGGACAACATTCCAGTGTTTGTGATTGAACATTCTGGAGAATCTGCTTTTTCAGAGGATTTTTTAGTGTTTTCTCTTTAGAATTCTTCAGTACAATTTCCCAAATTTAGCCCCTCCCATGTTGCAGATATATCAGTCCTGTCTCACTGTGGCATCTCTAGCTCCTAGAACACAATAAAGAGAAGGGAACAACCCACTCCATGAGACAAAGCTTTCTTAAAGTTATTTCCCCCGCTCTAAATAAAGAGAATTGCCAGCTCTCATGGTTTTATCACAAACCTCCTGCCCTGTGCTTTATTTTTTACATCAGTTCCCACCATCTACTGATTTATGGGACAGTCAAAATGAGAAGGAAACGGAGCCATCAACAGGGCACATGAATTTCTGGCCATTGTGGCTTTTGAACAAAAATAATCTAAAATATGACCCAAGAGGCTCCAAAACCAGAAGTGAAACAAAAAGATCCCCAATGAATCCCTTTTGAAAAGCTGTATGCTCTTTATCAGTCAGTCTCGTGATTGTCTTTGGCTTTGCCAGGGTCTTTCCATGGATCAGAGATGAGACCCTTCCTTCTCTGTCTCTCAGTGCAAGGTGCACTCAGGATTTGCCTTTTTCTCTGGATGTTCTCCATGTTCTGCTGTCTGAACTAGAGTCCCAAAACAGCCAAATTCATCTCCTCCTGTACTAGAAAAGCCCATTTTACAGAAAGTCCAATATCTCCATGTTAAAGGGGGGAAAAAAATCACTCTTTTTGTTCAGAGTTGGATCATCTCACTAGGGCCTGACCCTGATCAAGGGTGGGAAAAGGAGCCTCAGAGCCTCTGCTCTGCAGGACACAACAAACTACACCCTGTGCCAGACTGCCCCTCCTTTGGTTTCCAAAAGCAGTGGTGAGGAGGAAGAGACCTGTTGGAGAAGTCCCCTTTTCACCAGCACAGAGTAAGACCTTGTAAATCTTACATTTTCACATGGATTTCTGAGTTGTTTAAACCTGGTTTGAGTAGCCCAGCTCAGTTCCCTTTGCATTGTGTGGCAGCTCATGTGCCTGGTGCTTTTTGTAGTGGACAAAATTAAGGAAAAAAGTGGGGTTTGTGTTTTTACCCAATATTTTGTTTATTCTGGAGGAATATTCTGTGTGTGAACCATGTGTCAAATAATGTTGTTGTGCTGTTTGAGGTGTTAGTGTTTGCTGGGCATTTTGTGCTGTTGTGGGGTTGAAATCAGTCTTAGATTGCAATTATTTCAGGTGGTTTTGGTGTATTCAGGTTCATTTAGTAAAAAAATCAAGTTTTCCAACTTTTCTTCTGTTTCAGAACTTCATTAAGAATCAAATGGGGTATTTGTTAAGCCTTTGGGTTTCTTGGCTGTGTTTGCTGCTTGTATTGAAGAAGGTTCTACAGTTGGTAGTTCTCCCTAATTACAGGGAATGTGTGGAAATGGGTCTTGAGCAGCAACCTGGGAAATATCCTGTATTGTTACAGCACTGTAGCAGAGCTTCTCACTTCAATTTCCCCCCAAAAGGCAAAAAATAATGTCTATAAATAAAGTTTTCCAAGTTGATAAAGTACTTTAGAGGCTGTAAAGCCCTGAGAGTTATGTCCCTTAACTACAGAAGCTGCAGTGAGACTGGAAGTGCTCTGGAGGAGCATCACATTTGGGATAGCAACCCTTGTAACTGCAAATCTAGAAGTTTCCATGGGTCTAGCTGTGCTCTTGGCCTGACAGCAGTATTTTAGTTTTGAAGCCAGTTACCAGCTGGGAAACAGGGTTTGGTTGGGAAGGTTTTAGTAACCTGAGAGTCTTGAATATAAAGTGTTTTATTTTCCTGGCTTGAGGGTATATAAGTTGAGAGGGGCCATATATAACCAGGCAGCCAGAGATAAATTTAGGGGTCTCTATATATATGTATATGTGCTATTTTCAATAGAGGCTCTGATGATGTGGCCTTGTATCCATTCAGGGTTCACTTCCAACTCTGCTCCAAGGATATTTTTCAGCCTGACCTCTTTGTCTGTCTCCTCTTTCCCCCTTTGCCACAGAGAACTTGGCTTGAAGGGAGTTGATCACAACGAGATCACTTCTATTCCTGCAGTGGGGTCTGGATCACACCCAGGGGAGGGGGGGCACAACAGAACATCCAGAGGGTTGGGAATGAGGGATTTCCTCCCTTTCCAAGCAGGACACTCCGCAGATGATAAATTCCCATGGCAGCAGCTCTCCAGGTGGACCTTGGAGGCAATTCCTCTGTGCTGATACTCTGGTGTCCTACCAGGAAACTCAGCTTTCCTTCCCTGGAGTTGCCTGACCCTGACTTTGGTCTGGGCACAGGATCCCTGTGGGTTTCTTGGGTGGAATCCCCATCCCTGGAAGTGTTCAGGAAACAACTGGATGTGGCCCTTAGTGCTGTGGTTTAGTTGATATGGTGATGTTTGGACTCGATCTTGGAATTCTTTCCCAACCTTAATGACCCTGTACAGTTTCCACCCTTTCCCAGGATTTTTGTCTTTCTGGCCATTTTAACTACATTTTGTTAGAGCTCAGTTTTTGTTGCAGCTCTGGGTCCCAATCTTCTCTTCTGGGCAGAAGGATAAAGAAATTGAGGTGCAAAAACTTCCTGTGATAATTGGAATAAATGTTAAATTCTAGACTTTATAAGGAAAAAAACCTGTAAATGAGCCTCTTTTTTAGGTTTCATCTACTTGTTTAAGCTCTCTTGACTTATGAGGAGTTGTTCTCTTTGGGTTGGGAGAGAAATTGCACTGTCAGGGGGTACATGGCTCCTTGTAGCAGGGCCAACACATTGAATGATAAAGCAATTTGATCAAGTTGCCTTAATTGAAATTGTGCACTGACAGCAGTGGGACCATCTCCAGCGCCACCCTGTTCCATTTGGAAATGCTCCTGACGATCAGAGAGTGTTCAATATCCAGATGGAATGCTTGGGCAGGCTCCTGCTCAGCACCAGAATAAATATTTCAGAGGCACAGCTTGTGAAAAGTAAATCTTGTCGGAAGTTCCTTCCAAAGTGATGCTCCATATTCTGAGATCTTTTATTCCATGTTGGTCACAGGTGCTGCCTGAAATTGCTGTTACCTGGGAAGGTGTTGTCTGATAACCTGGGAGAGACTAAAAAATGATGCAGAAACATGATCCTGTTTGATTTAATCTCCCTGACTGCAGTCCCTGCACTTCCCTCTTTATCCAGTCACTCCATTTTCAGATCTCCCTGTAAAAATCAGAATGTGCAGCTCTGTGTAGAATTCTGTGACACCTTTGCTGCTCAGGTGGCTCATCTGTTAGGACATGGAGTTTCTAGTTTGCATGTTCAAAATACTTCTGGGCACAAGTTAAATCACTCAAATTTCAGACATCCCAAGGAATAGCTTTAATAGGGTTTGAATTACAGTATTTAAGATCAGCACTTCTGTGAATTACCTTGGATTATTTTATAACACTACTTATATCTAATTTATATTCTATCTATACTTATATCTAATCTTATATCTCATTTTATGTGAACATAATTTCAATGGCCCTGGAGCAGATCTCAGGGTTCTGATATTTCTTCCCATTAAAACCTACACTTTTATAGGAATTCTTCCCTCTGAGGGTGGTTAAACCAACCTGGCCTTGAACACTTGCAGGGATGGGGCAGAGATCTCTTATTAGAGGTGCTCTCTGCTGTTATTTCCAAAAACATTCTCTCCAAATAACCTCGTGTTCACCCCACTTTTAACCACCTAGTTTAGGAAGTTTTGGCATTTAATGAATTTATATAGACCAGGCCAATAAGAACCCAATGTTCCTGGAACACCCCTGGTTCTCACTGTGATTTTCTGTCCTGGCCAGTAAGAACTGGACACATTTTGAAAAATGCTGTAAAATAAAAACTGCTGAGGAATGAGGGAACACTTCATATAATTTGCAGAAAGGCTGAATTAATAGGACTGACTATCAATTTGGATTTCTCCCAGTTGCAGAAAAATTACTGCAGTGATTTTTCATCATTTACCATGTGGAGAACTCAGCTCTGAATGGAGAAAGAATCAAGAGCTGCTTCTCCAGCTCAGTTTTCTCTGTTATCACCCAAAGAATCATCATATTCATGTAACCACCCAAAGTAATGGATGGTTCTGTACTTTAACCCTGAAGCAAATGAATAAATATGAATATTTCCTGAGTGGTTTGTGCATATAAGAACTTTTCAGAATCAAAAATCTGAGCCCATACCAGCTGCTGAGATTTTTTCAGTTATTTTCACAGCAGTGTGTAACTCATGACATGAATTTTATGCACCCAACTTCAAATCTCAGCACCTTTAAGCACAGAAAATGTAGTGCTTTGCTGTTGGAATGTGTTGAAAATCAAACACATCTTTTCTCAAAGAAATCTGAGCCTGAGTGTCTCGAGCTGTTTATTATCCAAGTACAACTGAAAAATGAATGGTTAATGAATAGAAAATGTATTCTGAAATGGTGATGCAGTGAATCTTCTGGCACCACTGGCACAGTTGAGGGAGGGGAATAAAGATGCAAATATAAGGTGGGGATTTAGGGCAGTGCTGTGGACAACAGGCAGGTGGTCTTGGTTAAAAAAATCTGATCAGAAACTAGATTTTGGAGTTCATTTTGTAGTGGAAACACAGGTGTTTGTACAGTATTTTTATGGATGAATAGAATCTTTTTCCAGCTACATGTGCTGAACTCCTGGGCTTTCATAGATGCACCAATAAGTACCAGGAAGGCACAAAACCCTTCCAAGAATCCTGTTGGTTTATCTGTAATAATGAAACTATTGGTATTTTGTACATGATATTCCATCAAAACAGCTGATGAAAAGTAGAACTGGAGCCTCAGCAAGAACAGGTGAAGGCTGGAGAACACTGGAAAACAAGAACATCTTTTCGTTAAATTGAAAACAAGAATTCTCTGCTAAAAATAATAAAGGATTTATAGCATGGTGTGGTTGCTTTCATTCCAGCTATTCTGTGGTTTTATTTTAGTCATTTGATATAAAATAGATTCCCTGAGTGCATGGATTCATGGGTGATTCAGCTCAATTCCATTATGAGAGCACAGAGAGTTTGATTTAATTGTCTGGAGAATCTGGGTAAACAGTTCCACAAGCTCACCTAAGCTTTCCCATTAATACTTGGAGTGGCATATTGGATTTTCCTCCAGCTTTTATAAGTCTGTGTTGGATAAATACCCAAATCCATGGTTTATTTTCACATATCTGGATGCCAGAGGCTAAATGTGCATGTTGAGCAATCGGGGAAGGTGTCCCTGCCCATGGCAAGGGGGGGAATGGGATGAGCTTTGGGGTCCCTTCCCACCCAAACCATTCCCTGATTCTGTGTTGACAGAATGTGCACTGGGGTGACTTGCTGCTTAATAGTCAAACAGAATAATTTATAACCCAAACACAGCCAAAAGTTGAAACAGCAAGAGAAATGAGAAGCTAACAGCCTAAAAAATACGATGTTTTGTGCTATTTGGGTGATTTTTGTTTAACCAGTTTTCAGCATCAGTTTTCCAAAGCTTCCCTTTCCCTTCCAGAAGTTCAGGGAGATGATCTTGGGCATGGAAGGCTCTGTAGAAAATGAGAGAAGTGCTTTACAGTGTAGTCCCTGTAACCAAGTGAGGAGGAGAGTGAGCCATGAGCAGGGACCTCGTGCCTGTGTTTGCTGCAGGTTTGTTTGGGTCGCACCAAAGTGGTGCCTCTCTAGATGGCTCTGGGCACAGAAAGAGAGCCAAGGTCAGGCTGGGATGGAGGTGACATCTATTTTTAAACAGCACAGGTGGCCTGGGGCCCTTCCCAGTCTCTGCTGCCCGGGGGAGAGCTCAGGAGCTGGTTGGAGCTGGGTGGAATTGCTGCCCAAGGACAGGCTGGGGCTGGGGGCTCAGCTCTGGGGCTTTGGTCACCTGCTGTGGGAGACAAAGGGACTGATTTTCCTCCAGAAATGAATGTGGCTGTTGTTAAAAGTGATTGGTTTCCCTCCCTTTTCAGAGAAGTATCAGTTGGTAGCTCTGGGACTGTCTCAGCTCTGAAGCCACTTTCTAGAGCTCAGCTTAAATATCTCCAGATTAAATTAATGAGCATTATGTTCTGTGCCACCATTTTGCAGCTCTGTTCAACCCTGTCCATTTTCTCTGTGTGTTCTGAAAACAGTGAAAGGGTTTTATTTTGTATTTCCCCTCTGTTCCCCTGTTTCTCCCTTTCATCCCACACCCTGCTTGGTCCCAGGCCTCCCTTCGAGCTCCCACACAGGACACTCTGCATATGGCACTATTGATTTTGGCTGGGGTTGATGCTCAGATAATGTGATGCTGCTGGTCAAAATAGGTTTTTTCTTTAACCCTTTACAGGTTCCTGATCAAGGAAAGGTGTTAAATGTGAATTTTGCTGTCTGGGGCAGCATGAGGGAACACACCCTGTCCAGCTTGCTGGTGTATTTAAAGAGCACTTCATGCCCTTGGTGCTTGTGGTGATTAGCAGAGGATGGTGTTACAGGTGGGATTGCACTCAAGGGAATTCTACAGCAGGATAAAGGAAAGCTTTTATCCTTTTATTGTGAGGAAAGCACAGCCAGCCTTCATTAAACCACTTCTATTCTCAATGGCAACACTTAACTCCTTACAGTTCCTTCATGGCTTTGCTCAAAGTGCACTAAGCTTGCAAAACCTTAATGTTATTTGACTACTTTTCGGGCCCTGTTCTGACTTTTTGTGGTCAACTACTTCAGTTCCCAGCACACCTCTGGCTCCTCAGAGGCTGATGAGAACTAATGTCACTTTAGGATCAATTTGTACTTCTGGGAATTATCATTGAAAGTGCAGCAAAGGGATGCTATGGAGAAAACCAGTTTAAGACAGAAAATGTATCTTATTTCTATTACTATAGAAACAACTTAATGAGGCAGCACAGAAGTAATTGGTAAAGGGTGGAACTAGCAATGATTATTTTTAAAAACAGTTGGAAGCTTGTAACCTCATTATCTGCTGGGATTAGTTGTGTTGGTTTGTCCTGGCCCTTCACATTTGTCTCAGGACAATCCATCCCCCAGAAATGGTTCAGCTGCCCCTCCTGGTACATGTGAAATGCCTGAAAATTTGGGATTGCAACTAATCCTGTCCCAGTTTGGGTTGTAACAACTGGTCTGGAACTCTGAAGTCATCCAGATTTCTTCTCCTGGAAGGAAAAAATGTGTCTGAGAAGTTGGAAAACAAACTGCACAATTTTAACTTTCCTTCCCTGTGCACCACTTACCTGGCTGGTCATTTGTCTCCATCTCAGTGAGTGCTAATTGCTCATTTGTCAGATGGAAGGTGAGTTTGAATTCCCTCTGGATGGGGAGGATGGCAGGAATACAGGAGTTCTTTGCTGTGGCAGTGCTCTGTCAGCACCAAGGGCTGGTGAGGGTGGTTTTTATCCTGGGAAAAGTGTTGCAAAGATGCAGTTCAGAAAAAAAACGTAACAGGTTTTACTATGTGTGTAATTATCCTGGTGTCTGCATTCTGTACCTCAATAGGAATGTGGAGGATTCTTGGAGTTCTGTGCAGCGCTGGGAGCTGGACTGGGATCTTTGTGGGTCCCTTCCAACTCAGGATATTCTGACTCCATGAACTGGAGAGTTCCTCAAATGTTACTGAGTCCAGTGCTGCTAAACTCTGCCAAAAGAGAGTTTGGAGAACTCGTGTTGAGCCCAAAGCTTCAAAAAAGATTTTGTCCTCAGCTGAAACAAAGCAGGATCTTTACCACTGACATCTAAAATTGCACTGAAAATGTCCACTGCGATTTCAAATTAATATCAGGAGCACCACACTTCTCTCTCTGCCTCGTGAATATTCAGTGGCTGTTGGGTGCTACTTAAAATGATTTTCTTCAGTAGGTCAGAAGAGGTCAGCCTGGGACTGGGAGAGTTGGGCTCTGGCTGGGCCAGGGCTGTGTCTGGAAGTTAAATTAACTCCCACCAGCCAGAACTCCTCTTGAAAGCAGCAATGCTTGGCTTTACAGACTGGTGATCACATGGTATTTATGAAATAGAACTGAAATATGAATGTTTTGGACTCAAACACTGAGTGTTTCTCTTGTAACCGTGTTCTCAGTGCTTTCCTAAGCCAGAGGGGTGACTGGGGGCTGGTTTACAATTCTCCAGAAGCCATCAGTTTTTGGCTTGTCACTGTACTCAGCCAGAAGCACCTCGGGTGCCATCAGCCTGGATTTCCAGGCAGAAATGCCACTGGATAACTTTTTACAGCTCTAGAACGACAAAGAGCCCTGCAGGAAGACTGAAGTGCAGTCCCTTATTTTGCATTCACTGAAAGCATCTTTGGCTCATGTTATTCCAGTGATTCCATCCCGCTGTGTCCATGGATTTTATGACAGGGAGAAAGGAGATAGACTGAGAAAGGAAGGGAGTGTTTACAAAATGCATGAAAGAAGTGTGTCAATACTGGCAGAGACTAAAATTTTATTGCAGTATCAGATTTTACAAGTTCTTGGCCTTTCCCATGTCAGTTGAAGGTCTGAAATCCAAGGAAATGGTGAATTTGGAGTGTTAGAGCCCAAGGCTGGCTGTGAGGTCTGTGCTGGGGACACAGCTCATGCTGGCTCATGCACAAGGCTCAAACCAAATGAACGTTGCCAAGGCTTGAATGACATCAAGTTAATGTGACTTGAATGAGGATTTCTGATTTCAGCACATGCAAAGGACCATCTTGAGGGGGGAGAGCTACTGAAACATTTCCCTGGTGCAGACATGGAAACCTCACTCTGGGAGGTGCTGGCAGGAGCTAGAAGTTGTTTTCTGTAGCTGGCCTCTGAGCTTGTGCTCAGGAAAGACATTCCCTGACAGTGTGACAGGCTTTGGGTCCCATTCCTGTGCACAAACACCTGCCTTGAACTCACCTGTAAAGAAATGATCTCCTAAAACTGTTTATGGTACTTTCAAAAATATTTTCTCGTAGTTGCAGAATTAGAAGAATGTGGGACTTTTCCTCCAAATATCCCTTGCATTATGAAATAATTGACTTCCAAGAATAATATTTTATTGCTATTGCAGATGAGCTCTTGAATATGTATGTAGGGAAAAATAAATTTCATTTTATTTCATAATAAGCCTCAGTTTTGGTAGCTCAGAGAAATAAAGGAGCCTTCACTGAGCCTTTCCAGCATGACCAGCACTGCAGGGCTGGTTTCTCTCCTTAAACATCTGGGTCTGAACCTGAGACCTCATGGGTAGTAACTGAACTTGCATGT
>VXBA01001643.1:398151-525966 GCA_013399895.1 Serilophus lunatus | reverse complement strand
TCGTCTTGCTTATTGCTACTCAACCTCCCCAAACCAATAGAGAAGTGATTCTGGGTGGTTGAATTTGCCCAGAGTGACTCTCTCCAGCTGTGGAGGAGGTTGAGTTGTAGCCTTTTCATCCTGTTTTTCCTCTTCCCACTCTGGAAGAGAGAAGTGAAGGTCCAGCACTCGTGGTCCAGCTGTGAATCTCCTGGAGGTACAAATGAGACTGGAGAGGGTTTTCTGGCTGTGCTGCCGGGGAGACACAAAATGAAAAGACAAGACTGGCTGGCAGGAAACTTTGAGAGGCAGAAGGAGCTTGGTCATGATGGAAGATTCCTTCCAGCAACATCTGGTGAGGGCAGGTCGGTCTGTTTGGCCCCAACCCCTGCATCTGTTTGTCTTGTTTCTGCAAGAAGTGAATTCTCCTACAGAAGGTGCAAGTGGGTTGTTTCTCTGCAGCCTTCAGCCCTGGTGGCATGTTAAATTAATCTTAGCTTAAAAAGTGTTTGAAGTTAAGGTCCCTTCCAACCCTTCCATACTCATTGTGTGAGTTTTTTAATCTATTTAAGTTACATTAACACAATACCCTGCAGAGCTATTAATTGGCCATTAAAATGGCCCAGCAGTATCAATATATTGTATTTGTTTGCTGTCAAGGGTTGGTAACAGTCTGTTCTGGGGCTTCAGAGGGGAAACTTCATTTAATTTCTGAGGGAGGGGGGGGATCCACTTCTTGCTCTTAAGTTCACTATGGGGCCACCAAGGTGTTCTCATGTGACACTTTGCCCTCAGTGTGTGGTGTCTGGCAGAAAGTGCAGCATGACCTTGCTGTCACTGCTTAAGGAGGCTTTGAGCTTTAGAGCATCTTTAATCTGAGCTCCCAGCTCACATTGTGACAGTGACGTCAAGGCCTGTGGCCCCAGGCAGAGTTTTAGCACAACCTCTCCTTAAAGGGGTGAAAATAACCCCGGAATTAATCCCATTCTCGGTGGCCATACCCACCCTTGGCATGCAAAGGGATGATGCTGCATGAACCCATAAAATTAGTGGTGTTTAAAATAGAGTTGACAAGGTAATTCCCTGCTTCCTGATGCTATAATGCCCCCTGGGAATGTTTAATTAGGATGTGTGTAGAATCATGGAATGGTTTGGGTTGGAAGAGGTCATTGAAGGTCATTAATCCAACAGTGAGCTGGGACATCTTCAATGGGATCAGGTTGCTCCAAGCCTCATCCAACCTGACCTAAAATGTTTCCAAGGATGGGGCAGCCACAGCTTCTCTGGGAAAGCTGTGCCAGGGCCTCCCCACCCTCCCAGGCAGGAATTTCTACCTAATATCCAATTCAAACTACTCTGTGTCAGTTTGAAGCCTTTCCCCTCTGTCCTGTCTTTAAATGCTCTTATAAATAATCTCCAATACCTCCATGTATCCCAGCAAGAATTATACAGTGGACTATGGAAAAGCCTTGGTTTGCACTCTTTTGTGGTTTAATTATGAATCTTCCCCTGGCCCTGCATTCAGGACACAGGGAAAGAGAAGAGCTGGAGGATGTGTCCTTGGTGTGCAAGGAGCTGCCCCAGGTCTGGCTGATCTCAGGCCGGACAGGGACTGTGTAAAAGGCATTTTTCAGAATTAGAGCTGCTCTCTAAATGTCAGAAGGTTGTAAAGCCACTGGCTCCTGACTGTACAACTGCAGTTGAGGGTCAGGCTGGGCTGTGATGAGAACATTCCTGTCCAGAGATCTGTAATATCACAGGGCAGCAAAAGCTGAGCTGCTCTGTAACATAAATGTTCTGTTCTTTCAATATCTCTGTGCCAAGGGACTGAACAAAGTGTCCATTAATTGAATATTTTTAGTATATATTTTTGCTTCCATTTAATTTTGCTTTCATATTTTGATAAAAGCCAGAGATTCCATGTTATATTATGAATATGGATTCGTAGCCAGCAGCTATGTGGAAAAATCAATACATTCCCAGTTCGCTCCCAGGTGTTTGTGTGAATGGATTGGGCAGAGAAATTCCACTGCCAGGAATGTATTCTGCTGCCTAAAATGGAGCAGGGCAAAATGGCTGGAAACTACTGCAAGTTGAAGAGAAAATTATGTTCCTTGCGTTTATATATTGCAAGAATTGAGCTTCGCTTAAATACAGATGAACTGGAATGAGACAGTATCAGGAATGCAAGAGGGAATGGTTCTTCAGAGTGAGAATTGCCAATTAAAATACACAGTCCACCTTTAGTGAATCCATGTAAATAAAGTCAGACACTTTCTGTGACAGGTCAGTGAAAAATTAACCCAGTTCATGGCTCAGCTCCTTGTCTGCAGTGGAGCCTTTTAATGCAAAATGGGTGAAATGGGATGAAAGAAAAATGGGTGAAATGTGTTTAGTGAAGGAGCAAAATAAAGTGAGAGCTGAAAGTGGGGGGGGGGAAAAATACAGAAATAACAATGAGAGTCTTGAGAGCTGCAAACTGTGGCTCTGGTCAAAAAATTGCAGTTTACTGTGCTCAAATCAGGCTGCTCTGCAGGGAATCCCATTTCACTTGGGCCATCAGGAGCTGGGATGTTTCTCCCTCTGAGCCAAAACAGGGCAGTGTTGGATTTCAGACACCACTCTAAAGGGCCCAGAACTTTCCCCTGTGTGCTGTCACATCTTGGAAAACATTCCAGCTACTTAATTAATCAGCAGATGACAAATTAAATATTTGCTAAGTGAAATGGGAGATGTCTTCACAACCTGCCCAGAATGATATCATTTGAGATAATTTGGGTTCTGATGCATCAGCAGGACCAGATACAGTTTATAGGGGTGGAAAAAAATATTAATCTTTTTCCTTCTGCAAAGATGTGATTCCCCTGCCAGTGCCATCAATGGATCCCATCGGCTCTGGGGGGGAATTGCCAAAACTCTGGCTGAAATCTCTGGGAGACTGGAATTCCATTCTGTGCCCTGGGCATCTTGGAATTGGCAACTCCCCACCTGAGACTGAGCTACACCTGGCCCTGAGAACCTTTCAGAGCCTGGTGATTCCATGTTTGCTCCTGAAAAGGAGATTTTTACAAGGAATTCATGTCACTTATGTTTGATATTCATTCTCCATCCATGGCAGAGCATCAGCTGGTCCTCGCTGAGCAAAGCTGTTCCACATGAGCTGGATTTATACCCAGCAGCAATAAATGCCCTCAAGGAGTGGAAGTCAAGGCCATATTTTAACTATTGTTGGGCTTTAGGTGAAGCTGAGAATCCACCCAGGATGTAGCTCTTACCAGCAGGAAGATTTTTAAAGCCAGAAAAAGAATTTCCAGTGTTAATTGTGTGAAGCTGTACTTGATGTCTGGGCTGATTGGTGCTATTTATGGACTGATTGCTCTTCATTTTGATCTCAGAAGCCTTGAGTGCAACAAAACAAGGGGGGGGTGTGGGTTTCAGGGTGGGCAGATCTGTGCTGTGCAAGCACAAGAGCTCCAAGCTTTGCTCTGCCATGTTACACTTGCCAAGTTACTCCTTTCTGCTGCAGCAAAGGGGATCAGAACATAACCCAGGTATTGAAGTTGAGAGAGATGGGAAGATTTGTTACCTGGCCTTTCAGAGCTGAAGTCTTTTTATCCCCACAGGCTGTTGAGCACCTTTGCAGGTGAATGGATTTCACTGTGGATTTAAGATCTAAGCTAATGACTTGTCCTGACACTGCTGCCTCTTGCTGAGCTTAGTTTTGAACACTCTGATGCTTTTTCTGTGGGTCTTGAATAAATCAAATGGTGAAGAGCTGAAATAGGGGAGGGGAAAAAAGGATGTAAAAGGGAGAACAAACCAGAGAATTGTCCTGCAGGACCTTACTGCTGCTCAAGGGCAGCTCTGGCAGTGGCTGAGAGCTGAGAGATGGGGTGGGCAGCATCCTGAAAAGCTTTTCCTTCCTTTGAAAATGCTTGTTCAGGGAGTTTCCTGAAACGAATAAAGAATTTGAGATGTCATCCAGGCTTTTATCAGCCTTTATGGATTTAAAGCTTCCAGTATTGCTGTAAAGCCACACTGCAAAGATAAGAATTAAGAGAACATTTTCCACGTGGATAGTTATAAGGTATTAAACAAGTCTTAAACTTTGGTCTTATTTTCTTTGCTTTGTTTTTTAGAGGAGCCTGCAAGCTCTGAAACAGCAGAGAAATGTCCCTTCCCAGAGGTCACTCTGCTGACATCAGTGATTGTCATCCCCTCTCAGATTTACTGCCCCAAAAGGGTCAGTCCAGACCCAAAATAACTGAATCCCTGGGAAAACTTTGAAACAACATCCCTGGAGCTGCTGCAGAGTTCTTAGGAAAGAGCAGCTCTCAGTGCTGAGTTAGGGCTGAAGTTTGGTTTCACTTTTTCTTTTTCCCGAGGAGAGGAAGAAGAGGATCTGCAGCTTTTCCAGTTTGTCCAGCAGCCCCTGAGAGCTCAGCTGCTGGAAAAGGGAGTTGTGGGGCTTTGGTACAGTAGGAAAAACTTTGCTCAGCTGTGCCAGGACTTGGTGCCCAGCTGAGCTCCCGGGGGTCACCCACAAAGGGTAAATTCCAGAGGTTAGACCCGGAGGAGCTTTCCAGGGGTAGGGAATGATCCAAATCGGATTGGAGCTCTGCAGGGGCTTTTAATACCCTGTCAGTCAAGTTGCCCTTTCATTTTATAATCCCAGCGGCTCTGAGGGTTGGGATGCAGGGACTGCAGAGAGCACTGGCCAGTGTTCCCACTTGAAATCACTCCATGCCTGGATAGAATATCCCATTTTCCCTCAGGGAGCTGCCCTGTCCTGTGCAAACCTCCTGCCTTGTTCTGTTACTGTGCAGAACAAATCTTGTTTAACCCAAATTATTGCCAGTTTGCAAAGCCATGGTTGAGGTGAAGAGGGATTGATCAGGCAGCATTTTATTGTTGTCTGAACTTTTATTGCATTTGCTAAATGTGTTTAAAATGGAGTGATGCTGTTTCCAGAGATTTTCTAGAGTCTAAAATGCTGTGACACCTTGTATTTGGCTTATAAAAAGGATCGAGTGGTAATTTAAATGTTGTCACCTTGCCTTTCAGAGAGAGTTTCTGTACTTAAAGGCTTTTTTAATCTGCCAGAGAACACAGTATTTCACTGGAAGTTGAAGTCATACAAATTGAAATTGGAGCCTGGGTGCATCTTTAATGCAATTTATTGATGATATTCTGGAATCTATTGCCAAGGGAAGTGAAGGTACTCAGAGACTGAGAATCTCCCCCCCTCCAGGAATAGGATGTGCATTATTCTCTACAATGGGTGGTTGAAGTTCAGGCTTCTGCGACACAGAAGATCAAATTAAATAATTGAACATTCCTTTCTGAATATACCAAACAAACACCTGCCAACCCTGGCCTTGACAAACTCTTGTCTTTCTCTTTCTGGGCCTGTTTCCCTTAATTTACAGCTTTATTTTCTACAGTTATTTGTACATAATGTGTGTGCAAATACATAAAACAAGTGAAAGGGTTTTATTAGTTTCTTTGAGCTGCTTATGGACAGGATGAATGAAAGTTCTTGTAGCATCAGGGTGTAGCTGGAGCAGGAAAATGTTTTTATAGAAGTTGCATGTTCTGCCTGGGACTGTGGGTGTGATGATGGGAAAAAGTGTTTCTCTGGCTTAAAAACTATTTAAATTTAATCAGCTTTATCACATCCATTAATGTGATGCTTTGGGAAAAATTAGTGTTTAATTTTTTGAGTAATGGCTTCTTAAAATTCACTTAATTGTCTTCCTTCATCTCCAAACCATTGAAACACCAGTTACTATTAATTATTTTTAATAACTATTGTCCATGTGTGATTTTCTATCAGATGCCAAAGTTATAGAGCATTTATCAGGAGAGTCTCTCTTGTAGTTAATATTTTGGGTCAAATTCCTCCCTGTCTGTGAGTCAGTGCAACAGCACTTGAAATGTTAAGTGGGATCTGAGAGAGATAATTGCTTTAATGGCCCCTTTTTTCCCCGAGAAATTCTGTCATATTTCCTGGAAGTGTCTGATGCTAAATTATAACCCAAGCTCCCAATAATCACAGGGAAAGTTGAGCTCTTTGTTTTTCCCCCCGTGAAACAGAGTTCATGGAAGTCACCAGACCCTTTTTTTCTCCCCAAATGAAAAGCCCAGTGAACTTTGTGTTGAAGCAAAAGCAGGTGTGATGTGCCCTGATGTCACAGTTCTCTATAAAACCCTCTCCAGAAGGGGCAGGGCTGTGTTTGCAGCACAGGGCACAAAACTTGGGCCACAGAGGGACAAATCAGGCAAGTTTTGCCTTGGAATCCAAAGAACCCTCTCCCAGCCCCCAGTGGGGCCTGAGCAGCTGAAGATGTGAATCCCAATAACTAAAGCTTGACTATGGGAACTGGAGGAGAAAACATCTCATATCTCATGTGGTCCCTGGCATGGGAAGGGCTCCTGCTGGGTTCTCAGCACTCCCTGCACGCTGCCCTCAGGTGATCCTGGGTTGGCACCAGATGGAATATTCCGTGTTGGACTTCTAGGAATTGCCCATGAAGCCAAGCTGCTCTCATTTGAAGGCTTGAGTTGGTGGGTTTTTTTTTTCCCTGTAGTAAATCAGACCAGAAAATGACTTCCCCGTGGCTTTTTATTTGTTGTTAAACAAAGCAAATGGTGAAAAATATTTGCTCTGTAGCGCAGCAACAAATCAAGGGGAGGTTTGGCAGCACAGATGGAAGTGAGCCTTCAAATAGTGGAGCTTTTCTCGTGGCCAGGGCTGGGTTTGGAAAACAAGCACCAGGCAGGTGAGGTCCCTGAGACAGTGGGTAATAAGCTGAGAACTGAGGTGCAGCTTTTCCCTGGATATGTTTCTTTTGGGAATCATTTAGACTTGGAAGTGCCTCGTTTTTGCAGGGGTTTCATCTGTTGGAAAAATCCTGGAGCACCAGCAGATGTGAGATTTGTCATGGAACTGTCCTTTCTACCTGTCAGTGGAAATCAGCAGCCAGTTCTCCCGTGGTCACCAGTGCTTTGTGTTGTACTTTAGGAACAGACCTGCGTTTCCTGGGTTTCATTGTAAATCTCTTGGAATTGCCCCTGTTTTGAGAAAGCAAGGCTTGTTAATGAGCAGGGACACACAAGGCTGGTGTGAGAGCTTTTATTTCTCAGAACTGTAAATTGTGCTGGGAAATTCCTTTTTTTTTTTTTATGGCTGGGATTTCATATAAAGGAAGATGGGAAGTTCCAGAATATCAAAGAAGCTGGAAGTCCCAAACGTCAGTAAGCAGATGTTCTGTATCAGTCAGTTACTGCCAGGCCAAGGACATCATCCCTTATCAGGGACTGCAATTTCCTATGGATTTCTAGCTGGTTTTGGTGACTTTTCACACTGCTTTCAGCTGGGGCTCCTGCTCCTTTATCCCTGGGCTTTTCCGTGGTTGTGTTGCCTGAAACTCTCTCGTGTGTTACCTGAACATATGAATAGCTTTGTTCAAGGTTTTTCTTGTGACTTACCCACTTAGGAGGCTGAATGAATTAATTTGGAGGTCACATAAATGATTAGCACAGTTTGTGTGCCTGGTTCCTTTCATCAGTGGGCTAATTTGCTTTTCCTGGGCAAGGTGCAGCAGGACTGGCACCTGCTTGGCACAAAGACTCAATTTGTGTCTGGTTTATACTGGAAATCCGGTGTGGATTCCTGCTTTTCCTGGGGTTGATTGGCAGGAAACTCCCTCCTTTGCTGCCACTTTGCCTTTCTGTGTCAACAGGACTGGGGAGTGAAAGGGCAGACTTGGACTTGAGGGTTAATAAAGCAACATCTTGTGTGCTGTGCTCCTTTCTGTGGGCCCCTTTGTGGGGCAGATCCAAGCTCTGTCCATTAACTCAGGAACAGCTTAAAAAAGTAGGTGAAATCAAGAGGTAAAATTCCTGGTTTATGTGGAGGGAAGAGGAATTCATCCATTTAAGCTTTTCAAGTGTTTTTTCTAAGCAAAAATAAAAAAAAAAAAAAAGTGGTGTGTGAAATCCTGCCCGTTCCTATTCTAGTTTTGCTATGGAAAATGGATTTGGAAATGATGGATGAGGGTGGAAATCTTTTCCCTACTCTCATCTTCAGCTGCAGGACGTGATTCTTGGTGCAGCTCACCTGCAGAGTGGCTGGTCCTTACCAGGAAAAACAGCCTTGCTCCCAAATTTCTGTTAATATTTTGGAATCTTCCTCAATCTCGTCTTTCAAGCTGGTTCTGAATGGGAATGGTGAAGGCTTGGCTGCTCCTGATGCTGACAGAGGAGGTGACAAGTTCACATCACACTCCTTCCTGCTTCACCTCAGAGTTGTTTTGCAGCTCTCCATCCTTGTGGCAGTTGCTGGAATGTTGGGAACATCCCAAGGCTCTCCATACCCACGGAGTTAAAGGGAATATAATAAATTGCATTTGAAAACCTCCACTCGGGGACTCATAATGATCCTCTGGCTGCCATTGGAGGGAAAACTCCCTGTGCTGTGATGGGAGAAGCAGCAGTTGGCAGCAAACCCCTTCAGATCCAGGGAAATCTAAATGGGAATCACTGATGAACCTTGTGCTGCTTTCCCAAGGGTTTCCCAGAACATTCCTTGGTGCCTCTGTCTCCCTGCCAGGGCACCAGCTGGGAGCAGTGTCCAGCCTTCTCTCCCTCTGAACTGTTGCTGTGATGTTCCAAACTCCACTTCCAGCCTCTTTCCAACTCAGGCAATCGCAGCCTTAATTGAGAAGCTGCTAATTGCAATTAGGAGCAGCTCGTGTGATGACAGACACAGGCTGCTCATCCCTGCATGTGTACAAATTATTCCTCTTCCTCTGCGCTTAATCTACCTGGAATAGGTTTGATTTTTGGTGATTTATGTGGTTATTGTTGTAATTATTGTCACCTCCTCAATGTGCAGTAGCAGGACTCCAAAGCCCCAGATCTTCAGCTGGTGGGAGCTCAGCAATTCGGGGGTCAGCAGGGAGGAAAGGGATGGATCAGTGTAACAGCCTGCCCACACATTTCTCTCTCCAAATAAAATCAATGAGAGCTCTTCCCTCACTCTCTAAGATGTTAAATGGAAGCAACATTTTCTGAAGTTGTTGTGGGAGATTAAAAACCTGCGTGTGCCTCTGAGAAAGTGTGTCAGGAGCCATAGGGGGGATTTCTGGTGCTTGTTCTCTTTCATCAAATCCAATTATCTGGAGGCATCTTGGTGAGCAAGTGCTGTTTCAAACTGTCCAGCTTTGTCCAATATTATGTTTGCAGAGATGATTCCACAGTGAACATCACCCCTGAATTCCACATTCCACTTCTGCCAACACCTTTGTGCTGGAAACCGGGGCTGTTTCACTCCAGGGTGACACCTGGGATACCTTTGGCTCTTCAGTTCCAGCCTGATTGTATAAAATCCTTATTTCTTAGAGGACTGAGCAACACAGATATTAACACTAATTGCTCCTTGAATTCCCATGGAAACTCCAAGCCTGTGATGATTCGTTATCTGTGATGCTGTTCCTGCAAACAATGCAATGGGAAAGGTTGTTTTATTTTCATTTATTTTAATGTTTTATTTGAATTTCCTGGAAGGAGCTGAGATCTGCCATTGGGGGACCCTCACCCATCCCCCTGTCAGTGCTGGGGATGTCTCTCCTCACTCCCAGACTGATCACAGGAGGTGGTGAAATGACAATAAATATTGAAAGAGGGAATATATAGGAAAAGAATTAAAGCCTAAAATATATATATATAAAAACTCTACCCTTCTGTTCTTGTGAGCTGCTGTGGCAGAGAAGCAGCTTTTTGGGAATTGGTGCTTTGGAATTCTGCAGCAGTTTGAATATCCCACACCAGGAGTTACAGGGGTGCACACAATTATAACAAACACCCAGGAAAATCCTTTTGGAAGCAGAAGTTGAACTTGCTCTCCCAAAAGGCTTTTTCAGGCAGTGACAAAGGCAAGAGCCAAAACTGAGGGAAAACTTTGACAACTGATGTGAAAAAAAAAAAAAAAGAGCTGAATAGCAGATGCAGGAGCAAAATGTCTGGAATGATTCTACTGGGGATTAGATGATAATATGGATAAATCAGTAATTATTTTGAGGTAAAAAGCTGGAGAATGCTAAAGGAGCTAAAATTCTCTAAAATTAATATTCTAGAAACTGTTTGGGCTCCCTGACCTGCCCTGACTCCCCACACCAAACTGGCAGGGGATGTTCTTCCATTGCAGTGGTTTTCTGATCCCTTTTCAGTGTTGAATTAGTAAATGTGCAAATAAAAATAGTGATTTTTAAAGCTCTGTGCAGCAGCCACTGCTCTGGATGAAGTCAAGTGATTCTGACAGAGTAATTGCTTGGCTTGCCCAGCCCCTTCGCTACTTCCAACTCTTATTCAGCCCTTGATGGTATCAAATAATTTCCTGAATGAAACAGCAATTCTGCCTCTATAAAATATTTATGGTGGTGTGGAGTGTTCCCTGGACTCTGCTTTGAGTTTGCATTTTCTTTGTTTGCTGGGATTCATGTTTCTTCTTTGCTCTGGGATGGAGAAAACAAACCCCCACCTGTTACATGACTGGTACAATCTAATTTGGGATGTCTGCAGTGACCATTTAGTCCTGCATTTAGTCCTCTTCAGCTCTTTAATCCTGGTGCTAACACTCATTTGAAGATGCTGATTCTCCATCTTTCGTTTTCTCACTGCATGAACCCATGGCTGCCTTCCAAAACCCAATTAATTTCTACTGGGTTTAAAATGACAACCTTGCTCTTGATTTCCACCCTCAGCCTTGACTCCCAGGAGCAGGTTCCAGGTGATCCCTCTTCTCTCCCTTCCTCAGGATAAAATTAGCTGTGAGTTTTATCTCTTCTGATAAACTTTTGCTTAATCAGCCATCAAACCACAAACCCAGTGCTGTCCTGAACTCAAGATTTGTCTGTAAGCACAACATCTGAGCCACTGGCAGACCATTTATTCTGGGGCTTATTATTATTAATTTAATTGTGGGCTCATTGCCAGCTGACTGGCATGGCTGGATTTGTTGTTAGCTTAGATGGTTAAAATGGATTTGACCCTCTGCAGATGTTTAAATGCTTCTTTCATAACTGATGCCTGACAAGGTGACTAAATCTAATACACCACAAAAATTAAAATGGAAAATTAGCATCCTCTGCCTTAGTCTGACCAGTCAGGATGACTCTAAATAGGAAGCTGCTCTGCTTGGAGAGGCTGTGTTCCTTTTCAAATGGTTTTAGGATTTTTTTTAATATAAGCTTTTCTTCTGTGATCAAATATGTGCATTAAACTGTTGATATTTTTGCTTTGCCAAAACACTCCAGACTACCCCTCATCAAATGCTCAGTATCTCCACAGATGGGAGTTTCTAGATTTTAAAATAGTGGAGGATTCAGAAATGGAATTGGGATGAGGAGCAGCATCATAAGAGCCATCACTCATCATTTCAATTAGTATTTTCTTCTACAGGGAAGCAAATATTCCACCTGTTAATTTGCAAGTCTTCAGGATTGACTGTGGAATGAATGAAGGAATTTGTTGGTGTGGGGTTTGATACTTTCTTCCTTGCAAGAGCTGCTCCATGGGGGTGTTCATGGGCAGAAATAGCTGGGGTTTGCCATAGGGATATAACTCACAAGGGCCACAAAGGTGCTATTCCAGCTTCCTCCAGGTGAATTCCATGCTAATGAAGGGTTGGGACAAAGGCAGGAATACTTTGATACCTTCTGACATCACCAGTTGCTTACAAAGCTGTTGCTGCTCGTGGGGTCTGGCAGCACTTTTGAGCTTGAATTGTTTCTTTTCTATCAGGTGAGTCTGATTTTTCTCCCTTTCACAGCAAATTCCCATCCCTCATTCCTGTCTTGAGTGTGAAAAAAGGCCTCTTGCACCTCAATTCTGGCAGCTGAGAGCCTGGATTTTTCTTTAAGCAGCACATTCTGGCCACTGGCATCATCCAAACTGCCTGAGCAGAGCAGGACTAAAGGGCACAGAGGGCACGAATTCCTAATGGGATTGCTGCAGGGTCAGCTCAGCTACCTGCCCTCATCCTCCCTAGAAATAAAGCCAAAATACAGCACCCCTTCCTTCCCCTGAACCTGCACAAGCAAGGCATGTGGGAAAGCAATTTTTTTTTGTAACCTGGTTCAATGATGCTGATCACCACCGATCCTGTACTGTGGAGTTCCCAGGGATGGCTCCAGAAGAGGAGGCTCGAGTGCTAAAGCTGCCAGAGTGCAGGGGATGCCTCAGATAATTAAACTCCCAAGCCTATAATGAGTTGCTGTGTCATTTCATTTGGCTGTGGAGTTGAGACTCAGACAGGGAGGCTCAAAAACAGCCCAGGGTGAGGATGAACCCTGTCCCCCATCAGTGATTTTTGGCATGGGGTTCCCTGGTCTGTGACATCTGTGAACATCTGGGCTGTTGCTGGGATGGAATGGGATGGGCTGGGCTGGCAGTGCCTGACCCAGGTCCCCCTTTGGGTGTTGGGGGACAGGAGGGCCTGTGTCTCATCCCAGCAGAGAGGTGGCACTGGGATCTCACCCTCCTGTGCTCCCAACTGGGAGCTCTCAACCTGCTTGTTGAGCTCCTTAAAAGAGGTTTCCATGTGAGTGACATCAGGGGACATGGAACAACACCCAGAGCATTTATCAGGGTTCGCTTTGCCCTTGTTCTTCACGAATTTTACTGATTCCAGCACGTGAAGCTTTATCACAGCTCACAAGTGTTCCCTGGGCTGTAATTCCTTCACTCTCAGTTCCTTATCTGTTGCCACCTTTTTCCTCCATCCTCTCAATTTCATTTTGTCTCCTTTTTTTTTGGTCTCTTCTAAAGAGTTTTGCCATCCTTGACTTGTTTTCATTGCAGCCTGCAAAACAAAAATTGCTTTCTCACTTGTGTTTGGGCAAATCGGTTTTTGCTGACATCTGTGGTTCCCTTCCAAAGAGCTCATCAGTTTGGGCAGGAGGGCTTGAATTCAGCTGCCTCTGCTGGGCTTGAAGTCTCTTAGAGCTGCCTTTTATTTTATTAGGTGGATTTTTAATAAAAAAGAGAGATAAATAGGAATCTAGCCATGCATCTTCTAAAGGAGTTTTTCTGCTGATATTTCAGCTGAGTGCTGAGCAGGATTCCAACCTTGGCATATTTTTCTCCATTAATCCTGAAATGGCAAATAGCTCTGGCTCTGCAGGGTCTGGGCAGGCAGCTGGAGCCCGAGGTCAGGACGTGGTGCCTGAGTCATGGGGCCAACTCTGATGGGTGAATTAGGATTATTTTTGAGTGTGGCTGATTATTTACCTCCACTTGGGGATCCTAAATTCAGTGCTGTTCTCTTGTTGCTGCTGACCAAGCAAAAAGGCAGAAACTGTCCCAAAAAGTGAGATAATGCCAAGGGAGCAAACGTGGGAGTGAATGGACACAAGTTCTGTTCTTCTTCTTTGTGATCTCAAATAATCCACATTTCCTCTCTAAGAGCAAAAGACAAAGGTGTTCCCAGGCCAGATTTCTTTTTCCCTCACCCCCCATGGGGTGGAAGAGGTGACATGAAGCAGTGGCTGGTTTTTGATGTGAGGCAGGGATGGATCAGAGCAGAGAATGCTGAATCCTTGAGCCAATAATAACTTGGAATGTGAACACTGTTTTCCATTAAATGTTTTTTGTCTTTAAACTTGTAGAAGTTGTTGAATGATATAAGATCAGATTCAGGGAATTTGAATCCTCTAATTCTCCAAAATAATTGTAACACAATGTATTTGGGCACATTTCTAATAATATTACTTTTGAACAATGTACAGTGTGTTCTGTTTGAAATACCTGGGAACATCAAATTGAGTCCTATGAATCTCATAAAAATACAACTGATAAAAAGCCAGTAATCCAAGAGAACACCATTAGCAGAAGGCATGACTTACATAAAGCAAAAAGGACATTTGGGTTTAATGGTAATTGCAAAAACAGCCTCCTATTAAACATAATTTCCAATTAAATCATCCAAACTTACTTTGTAGCATGTTGAATAAAATTATTAGAAATGGGTTTGTGATGCTGGATTCTTTGTCAGGGGAAGGGCATTGATTTGGTGCCAGGCAATCTGTGGCACTATCACTGCATTAGGAGCCTTGGGCTAATTGTTTCCTAATCAGTAACAGTGTGTAATTGTATTGTCATTACTCAGCTAAACATTCCACTTGTTAAAGTGAGGGACTGCACCTTCTGGGAATTCGGGTAAAACTTCAAAGCTTGTAAACTTTAGTGAAACTCCAATTAATGACATTTCAAGTGTGAATTTGGCCCTTCTGCTTTGAAACACTTGCTCTGTCCCATTGGATTTGTGCATCTGAGATTGCTTTTTGATTAAAAAAATGATAGGGAAAATGCTGCCCTGGTGGATGTCACAGATGGTTTGGCTTGAATCCCTCCAAGTTGGAAAATGCTGGGGGAAAAAAAATCTTTGGTGCTAAATCTCCAGAACTTCTCCTGGTCAGTTTTACATCAGTGTGATGTTTAGTAGAGCTTAAAAATAAGTGCTGGGATTTCTCTTCAGAGAAAAACTGGTGTAAAAGGCAAAGACTTCAGGTCCAAGGTGTTCATCCCCCCTACCTTGGCACAGTCATTTATTGCATTATTATGGACAGATTAAAACATCTGGGGTTTGTGGAGACTTTTTTACTGTCTGCTTTCACTGTGCAGCTGATTTTCACCCAAGCAGAGGCCTGGAATTCTCCTAAAATAGTCCCAGGCTTTAAGTCCCTGATGGGAGTGGAGATGACCAGCCTGGGGTGATGCTTTCTGCTGTTTTGCACAAGTCCTTGAGGCAGGTGCTTTTGCCCAGGTGAACACATTTCCCCGGGTTGGAAAGGTTGTTCTCAGTATCCCATTTCATTGCTGCTTTCAGGAGCTCATCCCAAACTGATGGAAAGGCTCCCCTGCCTCTGGAGCTCATGAGCTTTTATGGGAAATCAAGATCTCTCACTGATTTCCTGGGGATCAAATCCCAGAGGGATTTCTGTGGTGTTTTTGGGATAGTCACTATTTTATATCAGAGGAATCAACCTCTTTTCAAGTATAAATCCAACCTCTCAGCAAGAGTCTGCTGTGGGTTCGACTAGTTCCCAGCAGGTCCATGTCTAAAATAGTCTTTATTTGGCACAGAAATAATTTCTGCCACCTCCTTTTGACAGATCCCAATCCAGTAAGTGAATTCCCCGTGGAATTCCCCACGGAATTCCCCACTCTGCCATCCTATCCATGCATTTCCAGCAAGTTTTATCTTTGCCAAGTTTCCTGAAGAAAGTGGATTTCATGCCTGTGGAGCCATCAAGGGTTTTTCTTTAGTGTTTTTCACACTGGATTTTTGGGGTGGACTTAGTTTGATTCTTTTTTTTTTTTTCTAATGGGAGGTGGGGGAGAGAGAGAGAGAGAGGGGAGCTGGGAATTGGATCCAACTTGGCAAACTGAGCTTGTCTTTCCTGCAGCCAAAGCAGGAAGGAAATGTCTTGCAGTTGGCCCCTGTCCCTTCTGGACATGTCCAACTGTTTAATGCAAAATGTGATGATTTTGGCCACCCTGAGCTCAATGCCAGATTTAAACTGGTCTCACTGGGTGGCAAATCCAATGGTATTGGGGGTGTTTTGAAGAGGAGGGAGGGAGGGACAGAAAGCAAGTTCAGTGTTGTGGAATGTGATGTTCTGAATGACACAGCAATGTCCAAAAAAATGCATCCTGTGGGGTGATTGAGGATTTAGTGAGATTACCTTTAATCTTCCTCAGTCAATAAAAAAGGATCTATTCTTGTTTCCTTTCTTTTTAGAAAGACAATGACATTTAGTGTGTTTGCTAGAGCTGGAAAATTGGCACAGTGTGTTTCATGTCATAATAACATCTAAATCTTCAGGAGTTTAGACACTAAACTTTATCTGCTTTGCCTTAGTGCATCCATGGCTAAATGCATTTTTCTCTTAAGCTCTGAAACTTTTTATCTGACAGAAGGTTTGTAAATTGGCCTGGGATAGGAATAAGTATCAGTGCAGAGATGCTGCTGGGTTTTAGTTGTCATTGGAAAAGTCAGCTTTGAACAGATACAGGTTTATCTGTTGTGGTGATTCATGAGCTGCTGCATCATGAGTTTGTGTTGCCTCATTTTCTTAATGTTTTGCCTGTGAATTTTGAGTAGAAATGAAAATTATTCCAAGTGATTATCAGGAGAGGTCCCACTTCCACCCTATTTTTAGAGGTGGGATACTGGTGGTCTGACACTGAGGATGCTAAACTGGGCTAGAGACACCTGGATTAAATTCCTTGTTGTGTCAGCACTTTGAAATCTCCAGTAAAAAATGCAGTGTCAGAGCTGGGCAGCCACAGGAATTTGTCTCTGTCTCAGGATGTCACTTCCAAATGGGACAAAATAACTTCCATGTTTTACAGCACTTCTTAGGATGTGAGAGGCTTGGAGTTTATAAGGAACTTTGTTGTGGGTGTACAGGATTGAACATTATTTCTGCAGAAACCTCACTTAATAATAAAATCCTGGCTGATTTTGCTGTCAGAATCCAAAGAAAACCACATAGATGGGAATGTTGCTGGACACTCTCACCTGAGTGTCTGTGCAGCTCAGCTTTGACATTTATGTTGGTGTTAAGGCATTAAAGGGTCCAGATTTTACTGATATGCCCCAAGAAAATGTTTTCTCCAGTACAGCAGCTGGAGGTGAGTTAGTTGTGGATTTAATGTGTGGGCCCAAGGCATGGGCAGAACTTGGGGGTTGTAGAAAAGGAGCCAAGCCCAGCTCAGGCTGAGGCAGGGAGGAAAATCACTTCAACTGGGCAGACTGAGCCTGTGTTGCTTCATCTGAGCAAAAGGCATTGACTGCTCTGGGACCAGAACTGTCTTATAAACCCTTTGGATTGGGATTTAGGATGAAATCCCAGTCCTTTGGGGTGGGCAGATGTGCACAGTCACCCTCTGATCACACAGCCAAGATCTTGAAGCTATTAGGCTGAATCTCAACTTTAATTTAACTCATGTGTAAGTTCATGTAATATCTACAATTTTTGGATTCCTTTCTCACCACTATCAACGTGTCAGGGGTGAAGCCTAATAATAAATGGATCATTAGCCCATTAAAATATGATTCCCTGGCTTGATAAATGTGACTCCTTGATAAGTTTGCAATCTAAAGCAAGATCCAAAGGAAAGCATATGCAGAAAAGGTAAAAAACCAGATGGCCAATAAAACCACAAACCTCAAGCAGCAGGAACTGTAACTACAAACTTTTTCTTTAATGGATTTTGAACTAACATTTAGTTTATTTGCTTTCTCAAGTCTGACTTGTGGCTCCTGCCCACTTGGACTTGAGGTGACCTGTTTCAGTTCTCCGTAGAGAAGGTGCTCTGGTCTCTCCTGAATCCACACTTTCCTATTTTTCTGGTACTTCCACACAGGAGTGATACTGCTCTGGAAAACATCATGTATTTTTTACAGTTATGAAGTTTGTTAATGGATACTTCCTAATAAATCTTTCTCTAAACAGCAACATAACTCCCCTGCATGGAGACTGGCTGTCACATGCACCATTTGGCACCAGAGCTTCATCAGTTTTTCACCTTTTTCAGTGTTTGCAAAGTTAGAATGTGATACTTCTTGGTTTTCTACCATTTCAAGGAGGCTATTGGGTGGTGAAAAACACATATATTTAGCTTGAGCAAAATTTGCTATTAGTGATTTGCCACACATGGAAATACATTATTGAAATGGCAACGTTCTTATTTTCACCTTACTAGAAAATCCATCTGTCTCCAGTCCCATAAAAATCTCCCAGATGAAAATGGAAAATGCTATAGATAGCAGCAGTTCTTCCAAGAAAATGTCAGCAAATCTGTCACCCTTCCCACCACTACCATGTAAATACTAATCAATTTGGGACTCACAGAATATACAGAGTAATCAAAATTAAAGGTTCTCATGAATTTCCCAGTTTGCTAAAACCTGGTATTTATTGATCCACGTTACTGGAAGGGAAGAGATGAAACTCTTCATCTGCATTTTTTTGTGGGAATTTCCATGGCTCCATCAGAATTGAGCCCAGGGTTTGGTGTTATTTTGTGCACACTCCCAGTAACCCACTGGGATAAATAATTGTGAACAAACACTCACTGACCAGCTCTTTATAACTGGATTTGCTGCAAAAATTCAGGAGTATTTAATGCGAGATTTGTGATCCTAAACTTACTCATGTGGTTTAAAACCTCCCATCCCCTGGAGGAAAGGCTGGAGGGGTATCCAAGGGAAGAGCTGCCTCTGGATGTGTGAGCTTTGCCATCTGTGTGACCTAAGAGCTCCAGAGCAGTGATGAAGTGCTGCAAAATCTGCTGAGTCCTCAGCTTTGCAAATCATTTCTGGGTCTGTCACCCCTGCAGCCCCAGCTGCATCCCCCCCTCCCTTGTCACAGATGCTTTTTGGCAATTAAACAAGCTCTTACTGCTCACAGCAAGTCCTGTGGGTTTAGTTGGAAACATTTACCTTTGAAATGGTTAATTACTCGGCTCCTCTCAATCCCTCTGAGCTGCTTTTTTCAAGTTTTCTAATTTCCATTGCCATGACTGGGCAGCAGTAAATCACAGCCCAGCTGCAGCTACTGATCCCCTATAACCCTTTTTTTCTCTTAGTTGTAATTTCAACTCTAAGCTCGACAATAAGCCCAGCTCTTAATCTCAGCATGAACAAATGGAAAATGGTCAAATGACGCACAATTTTAAGCTTCTTGCTGCAAAAATGAGACAGAGTGCGTCAGTTCACTGGAATACTCTGACCTTTTCTCCTTAAAAATGTTGGGGGGGAAGATTTGGGAGCCCAAGGTTGAGTCCTTTATATGTACAGTGTGCAACTGCCTGAGCATAAGGTACCAATATGCACAGAAGCTGGTGCTTAAAATACATGGAGAAATGGAAGCCAGGGCATAGAGGGAGGAATGCCAAGAAAAGCCAGACTGGTGCTGGCTTGGAGCAGCTAAATTTACTATGGTGTTTGGATAGGATAGTATTTCCCATCCTTGAGTAGAGGGAAGAGGGATACACCAGCCACCTGAGGGATTTAAAACTGAATTACTAATCGTTTTAATTATTGTCCTTTAGTTCAGCTGGGAGGGAAATTTGGCACCTCTTCCTCCAGTGTGAGGCTGTGAAAGCAGCCCGGGAAGGCAGAGCTTGGCTGGCTCCGTGCTTGGGAAGGGCAGCCAGGAGCTGGGAATGCTGACAGGGGTGATGGAGCCTGTCAGCACCGAGGGCTTTGCTCGGTGTCCCCTGCAGCAGCGCAGGGAGCCTGGACATTCATCTTGCTTAGGGCAGCTCCTGGCTGAGCGTTGAGCAAAGCTGAGCTTAGGAACTGATGTTGTTGTTGGAAAACTCCCTGTTTTCTGCCAGTGGATTCCCCCACCCCGTGGTGCTTGTGTTGCTGGGCTGGTGTGTCACAGAATCCCAGAATGTGCTGAGCTGACAGGGACCCACCAGGATCGTCCAGTCCAACCCTCAGCCCTGCACAGGCACCCCAAAATCCCCCCCCCCATGTCCCTGAGAGCATCATCCCAACCCTGCTGGAGCCCAAACCCTGGGGAGCCCCTTCAGTGCCCACCCACCCTCTGGGGGAAGAACCTTTCCCTGGGATCCCACCTGACCCTGCCCTGACACAACTCCTGGCCCTGGTCACAGCTGGTTTGGTTTCAAATTGCTGCTGTAATTGTGATCAAGTTATACAGGGAGTTTATATTAAAAGAATAATGGTCTTTAAGGGGCCTTCCAGCCCTAACCACCCTGTGATGGAAACCAGCATGTTTTAAACTTGGCAGGTGGGTCCTGTTTTCTATGTTGTATACACATAGACAACACTTAAAAAACCCCCAACAAACCCATATTTCATTGTTGTTACCTGAATTTCAAAAGACTTTCTTCTACAGAAGAACTTTTCTGGAGTTTCTGGACAAAAATTCAGAATAATTTCTTTTGGAGAAAGCCCATCTTTAAATCCAAGTGCAAGTGATGCTTATTAAGCATCTTTTCCCTGTGGGTTCTGTGCCAGCCCGTGTGGCATCACTTGTCCCTGCCCTTCACTTCAGTGCTGCTCATGGAAAATTAGTTGCTTCATAATTAGAATCTTGGTTTTGTTGCCTAAAGGAAAATGATTAAGTGTGGAGAGAGAAACAAAAAGGAGAAAAATTAACAGGAGCTGGTTCTAGATGCAAGGATGGAGTTTGTGTTTTATGGGCTACCTGTAACCTGAGGTTTCATCTGAGCTGAAACTTTGGAAATTCAAAATGCCTTGGAAAAAAAAAAAAGATGTCTCTTAAGTTGTAAATATTTCTCTGAGGAAGGAAGAAATCCCTTGGTTTGTCTGAAGTGAATCATGGAATCATTTCGGTTGGAAAAGACCTTCAGATCAAGTTAACCCTGCACTGCCCAGTCCACTGAAACTGTCCCCAAGTGCCACAGGTACCTGTCACCACCCGTGGGGATCTTTAAAAGGCTCAACCAGCCATGAGGGATGGATTTTACTCCTGGCCAAGTGGTGACAGAGGCTCAGGAGGGGAGAGATGAGAACGAGGGCTCTGTCACAGCCCTCAGTCTCCTGGTTTCAGTGGAGGAGGAGCTGTGACCACTGTCACCTCCTCCCCAGCACCCAGGCTTTGCTGTGGAATTCACTAATGCAAACCCAGCCTGGCCTGACTGGAGACTGAAATAGGATTTTAAATAGTGGAAGGCACAGGGCACAAATGTGCTGGAAAAACGTGCCTTGGGAGAAGGGGAAAAAAGATGGAAAATTTCTTAAAATGAAACTGCAGATTCTTAAAGGTGCAGAGCTGGACTGAGGGGATCTCAAAGCTCCAAATCCAGCGTGTGCAAGTGTTTCCATCCCAAGTGAAATGCCTGTGTGTGCTTTGCTTCCTTCACTAACACTTCTTGAACTGAGGGGGGATTAAACTCCAGGCCTCCTAAGACTTTCCCTGCACATAAAGTGTTACCTGTGTTTACCAACACTTGTATCTGTGTCATTTGGGGCTCCTCACATAATTCACCCACTTATGGGGGCAGTGGAGCCCCAGGACTTCACCTCCCTGGTCCACACAGGCTCCTTTTCAGGAGGCTGAGACCTGCTGTTTAATGCATTATTGAAAGCTGTTCTTTATTTTGAAACTTTCCAGGAAGTTAAAAATAGAGCTGATCCTTTTCATTCTCTTAGAAATAAGCAGCAGATCAGAATTATGCATTGAACAGTGTGTATAATCCATTGGTTAGGGATTACAGCTGCTGAATGCATCACTTAACTGAATCAGGGCTATTTATGCTTTCTGACAAAAATTCCACCCTGATCCTTGGCCATTTCCTTGCTGTCAGGATTAAGAAGGCAGGCAGTGCTCTTGCCTGGTTTAAATGCCTGAGCATCAAGGACTGAGCTCTGTGTTCATTTGGTATCAGCAGACTGACCAGAAGTTTGAGTGAATGTTCAACAGAAATGCTTTATTTTGTATTAAATGTGGGTTTGTTTTTGTCAGAATACTCTGAGATCATACAGAACCTGTAGAATCAATATATATATATTTTTAAAAACAACATCATAGAGAATGAACATATATTTTAAAATAAGAAATTCAGACTTTGTTATTTGGAGTGGATGTTGAGGAACCAACCCTTATCCATCTGTGTGCAGCAAGGTCTGCTTTAACACCTAAACTTCATCTTAAAAAATATAATTTCAGTGCCAAAATGTCTGTAGCCCTGAGCAGCTCTGTCAGATATTCCCAAGAAGGATCTGGCCTGGTGTGACTGCACTGGATCCTAAACCATTTTTCCCTGTACTGCCAGGCACTCAAGGCTTAAATAACATTAAACCACCTCATAAATGCAAGCAAAAAATCCAATTAGTGCCTAATTTATTACAATGAATTGTCAAAGTGAATAATTCATCATTACAGGTGGGATTTCCCAAGTGCTCAGGGGCAGCTCAGCCCCACTCATGGCAGGGAGATGGATGAACATTCTAGAAAATCTCATTGAAATACCAAAGATTAGCATTAACCAAGGACTATTTTTCTGTGTATGCCCTTGTCAGTGAGCTCCCTTACTGGAATTTTGGGACCTGAAAAAGTAAATGGCTTGCAGAAAACTTCATTGGAAAGGTAATTCTTCATATCTTGGTCCAAGCTTTAGGTTTTTTTTACTCAAGGAGTCTGCTAAGAAATGGGAGTCACAAAAGGGAAGAATCCACTCCTTTCACCAAAGTTGTCAGTACCTGATAATTTGGGATAAAATGCTCTAACAATCACTCTTCACTTGCATACAAAAAATACCCCTTTTATGTAGCATTTTTCTGTATAATATTTCCTTGTCCCCTGAGTTTCGGTGAGAGAATGAGCTCCTCCCTCACATCTCTTTGGAGAGCCAGCTCACGTGCCTTTGTGCAGCTTTCTGCCCCTGAAATGTTTCCAGCTCTCAGGAGACACAAAGTCATCTAAAAAAGGGGCTTTTTGTTGGGAAGCTTTTGCTTTTTTGGGGGGGATACAAACGTGCAAATGTGTTATTCCAAGCCAAACTGCAGAAGAACTATCTCTGTGTACCTTGATTATTGAAAGCACAGCTTGAGCAAACTGGTCCTCCAAGAGATTCCTGGTGAGCACAGCAGGAGCAGAGGAACCTGTGCTATGGAATTCCTCCCTCAGGACCATTCCTCCCTAATGGGAAGAGCTGCCAGAGCTGGCCCCAGGCTGCACCTCTGATTCACAGCCCATACTTTGTACAATGCAGTCTCTCTGTGTGGATATAAAGTGGCTTTGGGTTTCAGATTTTTCCACCTATAAAAGACAACTCTTGCTGGAGAATGGAAAGGTTCAGGAATAAAGGGAGAGCTTTTGTTGCTAGAAGTGTTTCCTGCAAGGTGTTCCATATCCTATTGCTCTTTAACCCTCTGGTCTATATTTACAAATGGCCTTAAATTGGCAGGTAAGCAAAAATAGGGGGAGATGAAAGAATTACTGTCCAACCACCTGGTTCACCAGCTTAGTGTCACAATCAAGTCCTTTGGCCTTGCTGGAGCCTCCCTGAGGGGTGTCAGGGCTCAGGGGGATTAGGAGGAATGGGAAGCACTGGTTTAGCTTTCCCCACAGCAGGTTCCATCCCCTGTTGCTCTCAGTTACAGGGTGATTTTTTTATTTTCTATGGAGAGGTGCCCTCTGTGGAAGTGGATCTCCAAGCCAGGGGTGGCTGGCTGCCCCTCAGAGCTCTCTCTGTATTTTTGGAAATAAATTCTGGAACAGTTGATGGAAAATGGACAAGGTAAGAGCAGTGGCCACCGTTTGAAAGTATCCTGGAGGTGTTTGTTCTCCAATTGCTTCTCCCAGCCTTGCAAGGGGAAAGTGCAGAAGAGGGGAGTTTGAGCCTGAGGTTTTGTTCATCATTTCAGGGACTGTGAAGACCAGTTTTGATGGAGAAGTAGGAAATTTAGTGCAGTAAACTCTTCACCAGTGCTTTGGTGAACTTCAAGCTGCTGCTGGAGGGTCAGGTTTGGGCAGCACATCCCAGTTCTCCACCCATCCCTCAGTTCCCTCCAAGAAGCAGCAGCAGCCCAGCACTTTCTCTTGTCCTTGGCGTGACAAAATCCAACTTTGCTGCTCTGTGGAAGCCTGGAGACAGCTCTGCTGTAGCTGTTCTGCCTTTGGGGGAAAGGCCAAGGAGAAGAAAGGAGGGATTTGTAAATGGGGTGGGTTATCAGGGACCCCTACTGCAACATAAAGAAGAATTTGAGTGGAGGGTCAGTAAGGGGAATGCTCTGGATAAATCTATTTCTGCCAAGTGTCAAAATGCTTCACTCCTCACTCACAGAGCTCCTGTCCATGGGATTTCTGGCTTGGAGCATTTTTTCCCTGGTCACATGTAACACAACCACTGGATGACACCACCTGTATTTCTGGAGATCCCACCTAATGCAACGAGCCCCAGCCTGTCACACTTCAAATACTTCATTTGATTGGGTTTTTTAGACTTTCATGTCTTGACCTATGTGATTTTCCACTTTGAACCAGCTGATTAATGCTTGTGCTGCAGCAGTTTTGAGTTCCCAGAGGCAGAATAATCTGTCAGCCTCCCAGAAACCTAAACAAGCCCAGCTGGAGAAGCTCAGGAAGGGTCTACACTGGGATGTGTGTAGACTTGTCCTGATGGGCATTGCTGCCTCACAGAGCACAGACTGGCTCTTCTGGAGGGGAGCAAATGGAAAGTTCCACTGCAGGACTCCAGGCAGAGGCTGAAAGACAACCAGGTGTGTCCAGATGTGGAGGCAAGTTGTCCTGGTCCCTGTGTGCCAAGTGAGAGGCTGAGAACAGTGGGAGCACACTGAGGCAATGAGCAGAGGCAGTTGGAAAATGCATTTTCGGTTCTGTCCTTTCCTGCTAAATAACAAATACCTATTTTCAGCTGCAGCTTATCTTTGCTGATTGAAAAATTCCTGGGGAAGTTCATTTTACTTCTGAAATTTCTCTTCTTACCCAATGGTGAGGTGAACAGAAAAGTTTAGACTCTCTGTTATGTCTGAATTAATAAAAATAAGAGTGACTCAAAGGAGCAACTTGGCTGTGAGGGTGGGGAGGTACAGGTTGATCAGAGAAGCTGTGGCTGCCTCATCCCTGGAAGTGTCCAAGGTCAGGTTGGACAGGACTTGGAACAACCTGATCTAGTGGAAGGTGTCCCTGCCCCCAAAACAGGGGGGTGGAACATGATCTTGAGGTCCCTCCCAACCAAAACCATTATGGGATTCTAAATTTTATACACAGGTATCTTGAGAGCTCAGAGCAACTATTAGCTATCTACCTAAGTTGTATTGAAATTGGTGTCTTAGAATATTCTTGGAAAAGTACATTAAGCTGTAAAACAAATGTAGTTTAAACATGATTTCTCTAATTGTAGCAAGGGCAAACTGTGCTGGTTGCTTCTTAAATACTTTCCCATTCTCTGTCTGTACACACTGAGAAGGAACAGTGCAATGTGGGAGCACTTGCTGTCATGAAGTGGAGGCAGGGAAGCAAAGAAAAGTGTATTTGGGAGTACAGAGCACTTGTTTGCTTGAAGAATCCAGCAGTTCTTGGTCAGGAAGGTGAAGCTCAGCAATGGGCTGTGGGTGGAAATCTGGGTGTGTTCAAGTGAGCTTCAACCCTTCTGGGAAGCTGCAAGTGATTAGGCCTGTAATGTTAAGTGGAAACACAGAACACAAAAATAACTGCTTAAAAATAAGTTTTCCTGTCTAGAGGTCCAGGATTTTCTATTTGCAGCTTCTTTTTATGGATGTCATTTTCTCTCCCCGGCATTGTCTGTGGCATTGGTTGGGGTATTATTCATCTGCTCTGTTTCTCAAAGATTTATTTGCTAATCTCCACTAACAGGTGCTTTCCACCCATCCCTTTGTCAGGATGCTCTGAGTCTGCTTTTTGGGACTCTTCCCTCATCTCTGCTCTTAAAACCCAAGGCCTGAAATGTCATATTTGTCTGCCTGCTCATGAGGAACCTAAATCTGCTTCCTGCATCACGTGTGGAACAAGAACACGAAAGAGTTCTTGTAAAGGGTGGCTGTAAAACTGAGCTCGTGCTCTATTAAGAGAACCATTCACAGAATGCAGCAGCTCCAAGTCTGGCCAAGTTTACAAGATGATTTTGGAGGTGTCATCTCTGTAATTCTCCCTCTGAGCCTTTTGTTTCTTTTTCCAAGCTCAATAAAATGGTTATTTTGAGCTTAAGTTAAGTTTGCTGATTCAGGACCTTTAGGCTGAGTGGCCACAGGTTCCCTGTGAGAGAAGCTGCTCTTGGGAGTGTGTTTGACCAAGAAACCAAATGGCCAAGGGACTTACTTGGATTTCTATCTGCTTTTTGGCTCATTATTTCCTCTGCTTATCCTCTTGGCTGCTCCAGAAGTTCTCTCTTCACCTGAGAAATCTCTGTGTTTGAGAAATGATTCTTTTTAATTAAGACTTTCCTTCTTTCTTCCCTTTTATTCTCCTTACAGATTAAATATTCAATTCTGTGCAATAAGACCATCTCCTCTGAATGCTGATGGGTCACTGTGTTTATCCATTTAATGCTGCAGCACAGGGAGATGTTTCCCAGATTTCTGAGCAATGAAAACAAATGGTCAATGTCACAAAGTCACTTCTGTGGTAGAAAGGGGAATCTGAGTCTTCTTGACTCCTTAAAACTGTGCTTGGTTGGTTGACTAGTGGTTTAGGAATTGTTTATTGTTTGTGTGTGAATTAATCCAAATTACTGACCCAGCAATGAGCTGGAAATGAGATTCTTTATAGTAAAACCAAGTAAAACTGGAGCTCCTACACAGAACTGAGAGATCAGAGGTGCTTTCTGGATCGCAGGGAAAATTAAAAGGCAAAATCACGCAGAACAGTGATTTTGATACTGTATTACTTTGACCTGGAATGTCAATGACGAAGTCTGACACCAGCAGAGATCATGACATGTTTAGAGAGTAAGAACTCCCTGAAAGGATAACTGGATTATCCCAAACCACAGAAGTTGGTACATCCCTGATAAAGCTGCTGAAAGGACCAAGCTCAGAGGTGAAAAGAGGACCCTTCTTCACAGGGGGTCAGGGTGAGGGAATTGGAAACTAAACATTGATGGAAAAAAATAACTGCTAGGTTGGAGATAAGTGAATAAAAATACCCTGCCAGCAAGCAAGGACAGCTGTGGCTCTACATCCAATGGCAACTGTGGAAAAACAGGGCTGTAAAATAAATATACACATGGGGAAAGGTTAGGCAGGTCCTGATTTCCACCCTACTGTTACTGTAACCCATAAAACAACACCTTGTTTTGGGCTGTGAGCAGAGCAGGGAGCCCTTTGTTAGCTCATGGAAAGGGTGGGTGACAGGCTCCAAATTGACTGATTTGGGTCCCTCTGGGTGTCCAGATTTTTTGGGGGATTTTCAGCTGTAGGGCTGGGGAACTTCAGTGTCAGAGGAGGAACTTCAAGTTGAGTTACAAGCATTGGAGAAAGTGATCCATGTCTTCATGTACTGGAATAACATTAGGGAGAGGTCTCTGGTTAATGATCAAAATTAAGGATACATCTGTATCCATCACAGCAGCTGAAATGCTCACAATGCCTTAGAAGATGATAATTTCAGCTGCTTGCTAAAATCTCACTGAACTGGGACATTCTGGCAAAAATATGGCACTTGGAGTAGTTTGGGTTTTCTGAAGGATGTTTTTCAGTCTGAATTTCAGTCCCTTTTTTGGCTTTGTAGACGTGGTGAATGCTGGTCTCATCTTAAACTCTTTCTGTTCTTTAGCTTGGATATTATAATGTGTTTCAAAAAGTAAATGCCAAAATGATTCCCCTTTATTTCACACATGGTTATAACCAAAAGAAAATGATCCTTTGTAGGAAGAGTGTAGAGCTTTGTCTTAATTGCATTTATGACTGTGCTGTTGTCCGCAGACATTTTGGGCTCCTCCAAAAGTATCAGAATCTCATCTGGTTTTCTATTATCAGACCTAAAACTCTTGATATGCCTTTAAGATTAGTTTAGTATCTGTGTGAGTGAGAATCTATCTTATTTTTTGTGCCACTGTGGTCATAGTGTCCTGTAAAAATGCTTAGGAATTAATCAGTATTGTCCAGACCCTTAATTAAACAAGGAACTTGATGTTCTTCCTTTTTCTGCTGCAAGTGTGTGGTGTGAGACCAAGGTAACTTGTTCCTGTGTAAAAATTGTGAAATTGTATCATTTCACCATCAGATCTATCAGGGGAAAATATTCAGGTTTCGTGCTGTCCTAAGTGGGTTTTCTATAAATGGGGACACACTTTCAAGCCAGGTCATCAAGCCCCACAGAGATGGAAGCAGCAGAAAATATTGCCAGGTCATGGAGTTATTTGAACACTGGCTTTGTGTGATGGGGAATTTTTAATTTGTGCTAAATGTCATCAAGGCAAGAAAGATGAAATTGCAGAAGGCTTCAGTGCCCACGAAGGACTTTGGCTGTGATCTCCTGTCTTGCCTCTGGTGACAACAGATGAAGCATTTGGCTCTTCTCATATGAGGTTTGCATGGGCTAAACATTAGGTGGTGTCTCTAAAATCAGTCCCAAAATACTTGGAGAAATAAAAAATGACCAGAAATCATGAAATAAAACTGAAAATCCCAACCACCCAGTTGAACTCCTGTCCATCAGGGTCCACTTCCAGCAACACCCTGGACAAGGCTCATGGCTCAGGTCTCTCTCAGTGGCTCAGGTTATTAATAGTCTGCTGTTGGTGGTGCTATTTAAGAATTTCCAGTACACCAAAGAGTAACTTTAGTCAGCATTGTCAGAGAAAAAATACCTCCTATAAACTATTTTAGAACTTTAGCACATCAACAGCTCTTCACTGAGGGCTTTGCAGGGCTCAGGACTCAACCAGAGTTGAGCTCTCTGGTGGTAAAATAAAACCCCCCACAATATTTAGCTTGCAATGTGCACTTCCAGCACATAAAAAGTTACTTAATTTTCCATAGGGAGGGGTTTGTGTTGTAATTACCAGGTGGCAGTTGTGCTTACAGAAATGTTTTTGCCACTTTGACAAGTGCATTTAGAAAGATTGAGTGTTCAGCATCTGACAAGTGTTGGTGCTGTTATAATTTTGATTGGTTTCATGCCTGGAAAAACAAGTGTTATATTAATGAAGAGTTGTGCTAAGTAGGCTGCAACAAGTGAAGTTTGTATAAATAAATGTATAAAAATACAATGACTGAAGATTAATGCCTACAATTATGGGAATCACAAAGGCAAATGACTAAGCAAATAAATATGTAAACTGTCATAGAATCAGAATGAAGAAGTCAAACACCACAAAATTAGAAAATTATGTTTTTACAGATCCAATAGAGAAAACTGTCAGTCTGGATTGATTATTTAACTGCCGACATTAATGGAAGAATTAACACTGTGACAATTCTAATGAACTTCTAAAGTTTTTCAGATCTGTTTAATGACAGAAATATAATAAGGGTCTTAATGATGCTGGTGTTCAATAACATGGTGGATGCCATGGCAAGACCTTATTAGGAGGTTGTAATCAAGCTGTATCTGAGTCCTGACCCAACATTCACTGAAGTTTATGAGAATCCTTCCCTCAGTCTCAACTGGGGACCTGCTCACTCTCTGTAGAATATGATCCTTAACTTCCCTCCTGCAGGGAAGACCCAGTTCTGGTGTCTTTTTAGAGTTTCCAATGTTAATGTAGAATCCCAGAATAATTAAGGTTGGAAAAACCCTCCAAAATCACCAAGTCCAGCCTGTGCCCCATCCCCACCTTGTCTCCCAGCCTGGAGCTCTGAGTGCCACAGCCAGTCCTTCCTTGGACACCTCCAGGGATGGAGACTCCAAACCTCCCTGGGCAGCCCCTGCCAAGGCCTGACCACCCTTTCCAGGGAGAAATTCCTCCTGATATCCACAGAGCGCTCAGATGCTTGGTTAAAAATGTTTAGAGTTGGTCTGTACTGTACATGACACATCATGTAAGAGTAAAACCAAATTGTTGGCGTTTCTCTTGCAGCCATAGCTGGGGAGTGATTTGGACTCGGCTCTGTCCCTGCCAAATCCAAAGTTGTGGAGTGTTACTGTTCTGGCAAAGTACAAACAATTTCCATTGTGCAGCTCAAGCAAAAGGAAAAAAATACATACAAAGCTGTTGAATCTTGCACTTTTATGTGTTTTCATTTGGCACAGGAAAATGTAATCATTAAATAAATGTGTTTATCTACCAGGTCAGCTTTGATCTGTCGTAGCCAGTAAAAGCCTCATTACTGCTCATCCATCTCTTGAGGAGTGGGAAGTGCTCTTAGAACAAAGCACAGAGAGTTGGTCCTGGGCATGGAGCCTGCCAAGGAGGGACTGCAAAGCCTTTCAGTGTCTTCCAATACCTTTGAAAAGAATTTTTATGCTTTTTAATGTATCTCTTCCTAATTTACCTTTGGAATTGCCCTCTGCTTTATTAAAGCAAAAGGCTTTTTCATTCCATTGTGATTAGTCTTGGGGTAAGTCAAGATGATTTACTGGAGGCAGATACAAGTTCATCCTAACTCTCCCTTCAGCCAAAAGCCACATAGGCCTGTAATCAGCTGGGTTTGGGCTCAGCCTTGTGCACATAGCTGCCTGTTTTGGAGATCCCACTGCCTTCAAAGACAAGGGGCTTCTCTCACACCTCCAAACCATAAAGACAAAACCATTACTTCAGTATTTACAATATCTTCCAGTGTTCTCATATGTCAGACTCTCTTGTCTGCAAATGGTCTTGAGTTGAGACTGTTCTTGATGGGATGGAGGGAGTTAATGGTGTTACTTTTGTCCAGGTGGAAATAACTTTGAGAAAGGGCTGGAAAGAACCCAAAGTGCTCTGAGTGGTGGATGCAGATTCCCACAAATTTTTTTTTTTTGCAGCTCTTCCCTTTTGATGAGTTACAAAACCCACTCATCCACTTTCTCTCATTTTCTTACAAGCTGCAAGTGTCCAAATACTTCCCCATCTGACTCCTGACTGTACAACACGTTGTCTTTCCAGTCCAGTAAAACTTAGCATTTATGACATTCCAAAAGCTGTTGCCTATTAGCAGTTTCTCAAGCTTCAGAGTGTTTTGCAACCCAGCAGTCTGTCTAATGATTGAGGGGAAAACAACATAATCATGTGCTGACATTCCAAGTTTATTTTATAAGCCACTTTTATCTCAGATGCCCTTTTCCTCTCTCTCCCTGTTAGTCTAAATCTCCTCCTTCCTCTGCTGCTTCACAGAAATCTTTCTGTGGTGGGGCCAGAGGTCCTTCAGCTTTTCTGGGATGCAGTGGATCTTCCCTGTTGTAGGGCAAGACAAACTCCAACCCCCAGCTCCCAAGGGAAATGGAATTCAGCTCATGGACACTGTTCATCAACTGTCCTGACCCTCCCCTGAAATTATCCCCACAGGCACCTTCACTGGCAGGTGTAATTTATGTTGATTGAGTCCAAACCATGACTGGATTGCTGGATAATTGAGCTGCAGGGCTCAACTTGGGATGCCCAGGTTGAAAAACAAGATTCTGTCCTGGAAGGTTGGGCAGTAACAGGCACAACACTTGGAACCACCATTCCTGGAAGTCTTTAAAAAATGAGATGTGGTACTTGGTGATATGATGGTGTTTGGTTGAAGGTTAGACTTGATCTTGGAGGTCTTTTCCAACCTTAAAGATTCTGTATTTAGAGGCATCTTAGCTCCCAGATTGATGGAAAATCTTTCCTGTGTTGGAATATCTTGGATGCTGCCTTGGGAGGCTTATTCACATTAAATTCCTTTGTAGTCCTGTGTGGAGCAGGAGATCCCACAAAACCATTTCCCTTTCAGATTTGCAGGGTGGGAAAACTCAGTCTCTGAAGAACACAAGTCTTACAGTCCATGTGTTTAAAGGTTCTCCTGGATACTGGGAAGTTCCTCCTGGGAGGTTCCTCCTGATCTTTTGGCTGAACTGATTCTGATTTCTGAGATCTGATGATTTTAGAATCATGTAAAAACCAAATTGCCACCTCTCCTCACCAAAGTTCCTGGAATGTTTTTCCAAGGAAACAGTTTGTCAGCTCCAAAGACCAGACTCACGCTGTTTGAGGGAGTTTTTAACAGAAATAGCTACAGTTACCCTTTGCAGAGATGGGGTTTACCCTTACACATAAAGCACAAACCTATTGAACTGAAATGATGAGTGTTCCATAATCCTCAGTGGAGAAGAGGGGGGAAAAAGGTGTAGAAACCAAGCAGAGTTCCAGTAATGTGCCCCCACCTGCACTGTGCAAAATAAATCCTGCAAAGTCATTTGGCAGTGTTTTTACTCCTGGTTGATTTCTTCAATCTTTCCAAGAAAAGTTAAGGAATCAAAAGTGATACTCAATTTTGACAGTGTTTTAATGGAAAATTTGAGGCAGTGGAAAACAATTTCTTGGTTTTTTTGAGTGTCAGTGATATTTACAATTTGCCAATTCACTGACATTTGGGGCAATTCCTATACATGCCAATAAATACCAAACACTGAGATTTGGATGCAAAGCACGAGGATAAGACAGTGAAATGATAGGGATTGTTTTATCTGGGAGCCAAGGCTGTTACCTTTAAATGGGATTGATCCTTCTCAGAACAGATCAACAACTTCTGTGGGTAAAAGTTTTATAAAGACTATTGTCTTGTTGAATTATGGAAGAGCAGAACTTGAACTCTCTTTAAGGAGTATCTGTCCAAAGCTGTACAGTTCTGTTTATGGTTATGCAGGCAAGGCCAAACCACTGGGACTTCAAAAAGAGTTTTCAGAAGAAAATAGAACTCTCATTCATTCATTCCAGAAATTAAATTTAAAAATAATTAAGTAAATTGAAAAATAAGAAATTATTTCTGCATTGTTATATGTTCATAGTTTCCAGTGTTTAGATGTTAAAATTGTGGTCGTTTTTCTTGGTGGCTGAACTAAAGAAAGAATAGAGGAGGGGAAAAGGTCCAAAGGGGATTTAATTAAAGTATTAGAAGTTATGAGGGGCACAGCTGTCTGATCACTTCATTGTCCCTCAGGGAACAGTCAAAGGGTCAAGATTAATGACAAATATATTTAAAGCATGTCAAAGGGAAAATATCCTACATGTTTAAGCAGCCTTTGGAATTAATGGCTGCAGGAAGCCACAGGAGTATAGGGCACAACTTGGCTTTTTAAAGAGCTGCATCACTTTATAAACAGTAATAGCTGGGAGGTAATATTTATATCTTGGCACTTGACAGCTTCAAACTGAGCTGTGGTGCTGGATTTTAATGGTGTTAAAGTCTTGCAGACTCTTGGCACAAACTAAAGTGGCTATTGATAAACTGCAACCTCTACATGCTACTAAGTCACAAACTGAATGAAATATGAGCAGGAATAGGAATTAACTGAGGATCCAGGTAAAGCAGGTGGTTCAGGAGGAGCTGATGAGGTAGAGGAGTCAGAATCTTATATTCAGATTAAGGAATGGGTGCTCTGGTGGGTCATCATAAACTGTTTAGCTCTTTTAGGCTCAACCTTACTGCCACAGCCACACAAAAACCAAGCAAAATGTGCAAAAAAACCCCTAAATCCAGTGTAAATCTCTGCAGCACATTCTGTACTCCATGGCTAATTCCTGGACACCCTTCACAGCAAACTTTGAGTAGATGGGATCTTTTTTTGGCAGAATTAATCTTTATTGCTTCTCTCTCAACACTTATTATGGCAGTTAAAGAAGAGGCACCTTGGCTGAGCAAAGGTAGCTGCAGGCAGTGAATGAAGTGTCACCTAGTGCAGCTCATGGATAAATAGAATGTGCTTCTGGGATTACTTTATAATCTGATTTTGGATCCTGAGGAAAACTTGCCTGTCTCCCATCTATCTTCTGCCTGTGAATCAGTCCCAGGGTTGAAGATTATTAACTCATCTATTCTTAGGTAATTCAATAAAGAGTGTAAGGCTTGAAAGTTGGAGCAAAAAAATCACAAAATGTAGGAAAACTTGTTTGTTTCTCTCTCTTCCAAGAGAGTCCTCTTCTAGTGTCTCATTTTCCTGGCATCAGCATCATTTTCAGAAGTCAAATACTATGTTAGCCCTGGAAATTTTTCCTTCTCTCTCCAATTCTAGGATGAGGAAGTCACAGGTTCTCTGGGCAACCTGTGCCAGGGCCTTTTCAATCTCACAGAGTAAGAATTTCTTTCTAATATCCACTTTGAATTTACTTTCTTTCAACTTAAAGCCATCCCCCTCTCATCTGATCACTGCTTTTGCACCTTCCCTACTCTAAATCTTCAATAATCTTGGATGGCAAAGGAGTTTTGCAAATTCATAGTCACTGAAGGCATGAATGCCTCTTATTCAAGTTGTACTGGGCTGTTTTTTTCTTCTTTGCTGAAGATAAGGAATGGGCAGGAATATTTCAACTTTTAAATCAAGTATCCTTTTAAAATGTTGGCCAAACCTGGACTTGTTTCAAGTGTATTGATGGTTTCTTCTGGAACTATCCTGGCAAAGAAGAGCTTCAAAATATTAACAATTCTGCTTGAATTGGAACTGGCTCAAAGTTTGCAAACACGAGCAAATTCAGTGCAAATGTTACTGTGGATCCTGCTGCCAGGCTGCAACCCAAGCTCACTGCCAGGGCATTGGAGCTTCCCTTTAAGTATCCCCCAATCTGCTGCCTGTGACCCTGGAGATCTGATGCAAGTTAAAAGTTGGGATATTCCATGTGCATCCATTCCCTGAACACTCAGATCAGTGTCAGCAGGAGAGCAAATACAGTTTTCTCCTGCCTCTGTCACATTAGATCCTTCAAGGGGAGGTGCAGGAGGAGAAGCTGAGTTAATCCCAATAGATGATGAACAATTCTGGAAGGTGTAGCAATGGAAAACAAACTTGGCAGCTGCTGCAGGTTCATAGGGATTCACTAAACCAATGGTGAGGCCAGTTCAGCACCAGCTGGGGAAGGATCAGCCCCTCCATCTCTCACTTCCAGGAGTTAAGAACCATCAGATTCAGTCACATGCCTGTGTGCTGAGTCAATAGAGTGAGAACCTCTATTCCATGTGCATTAGTTTTGCAGCCATAGCAACAGCGTGTGCGTGAGGAAAGGGAGAGCCCAAAATAGGCTCCTGCTCCTACTTGGAAAGAGCTGACAGCAAACACGTGTGGTCACCCGAGAGCAGAGCAGGGCTCAGCTATTCCCAGCCTCCCCCTCAGGGCATCTGCCCTGGCTGCTGGAGATGGAACTGGGGAGGTGGATGCACCTGGGCACAGCAGAAAGCTTTGCTGGGCCTCAGAACCTTCCCCAAAGCTCTGAGGTTGCCCCTTCCCACCATCCTGGCTCGTCTGCGGGGAGCTGGGATGTGTTTGTCAATGAAGGGATGTTGGTCCATCATGGAAGACATCACTTGTAGCTGGCAAACAGGTTGGACATGGCCTTAAGCTGCATCAGGGGAAGTTTAGGCCAGACTTTAAGAGAAAATTCTTCACAGGAAGAGTGATTGGCCTTTGGAATGAGCTGCCCAGGGAGGTGGTGGAGTCACTGCTCCTGGAGGTGTTTAAAAAAAGCCTGGATGGGGCACTTGGTGCCATGGTTTAGTGGATGAGATAGTGTTGGGTCATAGGTTGGACTTGCTGATCTCAAAGGTCTTTTCCAGCCTAGTTAATTCTGGGATTCCACCAGAGCAAGGCAAACCTCACTGCACAGTCCCTCCAAAAAGCCTCCAGCACTGAGTAGAAATCACAGGGAAGAAGGACATTTCTTCCAACTCCAGCTCTACTACACTATTTTGGAGAGAGGGAAAGCTGGGGGAGTGGAAAATAGTAGCTCTGGCTCATGAGCTGTAACCTGTTTTGGTCTCCATTAATTAATTTGGCATTGGCTGTATTGTGTGCTATTATTAGGCTCTCTGCTCCCCTCTGCAACAAATTAGGGCTCTCACATCTGCCTAAAAATAAAACTTTCCTGTCTGCTGGCAAACAAGCAAAACCAGAATGCAGCATATGTGCAATAAAGATGCACAGCTGTTCTGTCTATGAACTTGGGAATGTGGAAGAGGGTTTTTTTTGTTAAGGATACAGTAGGTACCCAAAAGTGAGAACCAGTATTTCCAAGAAACTGTCAGACATCGTGGGGGAAATGGTTGCAAAAGGTGAAACTAGAGGGAAGCACCCAGGAAGGTTGTAAGAACTCGAGGAGGGAAATGTTAATTTGAGTTTTTACTTTAAGCCAGCTCTGAAAGGTGGCACTCTGAAGAGAAATAGGCTTAAGGGAAGGTGGGATTCCCTGTAGCAGAGCCTGCCCCTGCCCAGCTTCTGTGGGAGGGGTCCAGGTGTGGAGCAGTGGCTGGATACTGGGGGAAAATGTTCATCCCCTGATGGTGGCTGGGCACTGAACAGGCTCCCCAGGGTTGGGGCACAGCCCCGAGGCTGATGGAGCTCCAGGAGGGTTTGGACAAGGCTCTCAGGGACATAATGGGATTTTTGGGGGTGTCCTGTGCAGGGCCAGAGGTTGGACTTGATATTTGTGGCTCCCTTCCAACTCAGCATCTTCCATGATTCTTTCTCTCTCTTTATATGTATTTATATACTTAATATTAAAGTATTTCGTACTCTAACGAGCCCCTATTTGAGATATTTTGAGCACCAAGCTGAAAACATTACAGAGCAGAAGGTGGAGGATCTACAACATCCCATTATTTCATCAACCACCAAGACTTTTGTCAGCTCCAAACTGCTCCTCCTGCTTTCCAGGGCTCCCAGAGAGCCACTTGGAGCTGCTTTGGCTCTTTCTCACCTAACACATTTAGATGCGTTCTCTAGATAAGATTAGCTAATGAATTTCCCTTGGCACTGGTATTTACTCTGGCTCTGCATTAGTTCCTGTGCTGGGGGCTCCTTGCTTTGCTCTTTTCGCTCTGGCTGGGATGTGTTAACGTGGAAGGTTGTTATGTAGGCAGCGAGCAGCTCTTTTTTTCCTAGAAATTGGTTAAATGGAAATGATCTGGTTTGTGTTTGGTCCCAAAGTACCAGCAGAGAATTGTTACCCAGCAAAACAATGGGTTGCAAGGCATTTCTTGAGGGGGGGGGGAAGAAAGAGGAAAAAAATCTGTTAATCGGATTAGTCTAAATTGCGCTCACCGTGTTCATTCAGATGTGTCAGAAACCGTGGTAATTAGTCCTTTTAATTGCTAATTTGACGTGTGGGAAACAGTAATCTCCGAAGCTGGGGAACTTGGCTCCGAGGTCACACGGGGAATCCTCTCCAAGCTCTTTCCCAGTCGACAACATTTTCCTGGTACCTGAAGGATTTATTGAGAGGGGTCAGTGGAGTCCACGCTCCTGATTAAGAGATTCGGAGTCAAACGACCAGACCACTCAAGAAAAAAACCAAAACAGAAATAACACTCTTATTTTTCTCCTTTTCTGAATTCCATGACATTTCGCAGAAATGACTGCAAAACTTTTTCCATTCAGATTTTAGCACTGGTTTGGTGACAAACTTGGGAAGATTAGCGATTTTCCATCATTATAAATGAACACTGTTTCTGAAGCTGACTAAACCTTTCCACTCAAAAAATGCATTTTCAGGTCTTTTCCAACTTTGCAAACTTGAAACTTTGGTTTAAAGATGACATTTTCTAGGCCAGGAATACACAACATTTGTGCATGAGCAGGACCTTCATCCACAGCTGCTTCGGGCTCTCGTTGGTCCCATCATTTAATTACTTTCTATGCTGATTTCCCTGGATTTTCTCTTGCTTTTGTGCGTTTTGAAAGTGCATGAACAAGATGGGCCTCATCAAAAAGGGAAAAATCCCGAATTTTTTAAAGCATTTCTCTTTTCCATGTTGAAAATGAAACACTTTGAATAGTCCATGCTTCTAGCTCAACATTCTAGCGAGGAGACATTTGAAAAAGACGGTTTCCTTTTCAAAAACAATAATTTTAAGTTCATTAACATGCAAACCAAAACTGTTCTGAAAGTCTGTTTTTCGTGTGCTAAAAGTCATATTTGCAAAACCAAATCGTTTTTCAAGTAACAAAAACATTTTGCCTGAAAAATATTGATCTGTGGCAATCCCATGCATTGCCAAATGTGCCTTGTCTTATCTCTCCTGACTTCCCCACCATTCTGATGGTAGAAAAAGCAGCAGCTTTGCCTGTCCCTGCTGATCTGCTCTGCTGAGCCAATGTCAATAATGTTACTACCAAGCTGCTTTCCACAAAAAAGTGAACTTGGCAGAGCTTTATTTGATCTTGGTGAACGTGCATGAGAAGGAAAGTAAGATTTTACAGGGATATAGTGGAAGGTAGGAACTCGAAGAAGAAAGAAATACGGAATTATTACGGCGCTGAAGCTCAGCAACAGGGTGAGGAAATGATATCACTGAGCAAATTGGTGTTGGCAGTAGATATTTGCTATGAACACTTATTGATGTAGGGTATAAAAAATTACAGCAGTGACTCATTTGTGCTCCCTGAGTCCTGTGTATGGTGCAGGAACGTCCTGCCTCGGAGACAGCTCCTGCTGAGCCCAGGAACAGGCTGTGACTCAGCAGCACCTGCGAGACCTTCCCTGTGCTGAGTCAGAGAACCTGAGCAGAGCAAACCCTCAGCTCACAGTGACCACAGGGTTGGGAACCTGGAGGGATGAGGGGTCTGGGTCAGAACAGGTAGAATTGAGTGGATTGAAACCTGGGCTCCTTGATTTGGTGAATCCTCCCTCCGGGTGACTAATGGAACTGGGAGACCTGAGAGCAAATGGGCTGTGCAATAAATCATGGATTGATTAAATGAGGTCTTAGGAGGAAATTCTATGCTCAGAGGGTGGGGAGGCCCTGGCACAGGGTGCCCAGAGAAGCTGTGGCTGCTCCATCCCTGGAAGTGTCCAAGGCCAGGTTGGAGCAACCTGGGAGAGTGGGAGGTGTCCCTGGGAAATGTGTGTGGGAAAGAACCAAGTGATTTGATAAAGATGAAAACTGAGACTGGAAGAGACTGGAGGTGGCACTCAGTGCCATGGGCTGGGTGACAAGGTGGTGTTGGGTCAAAGGTTGGACTCGATGATCTTGGAGGTCTTTTCCAACCCAAATGATTCTGTGATTCTGGGAACTCAAACACACTGATAAACTCCCTTTTTAACACATGGATAAGTCAAGCTCCTGTGACATCAAGTAATAAAAAGGAACATGGGGCAATATTTATCTCCATCAATCAAAAGTCCACAGGGATCCATAGGAGAGATGTAAATCTCTGTAGTAATAGTGTTCTTGTAGCTTCAAAGCCAAAAACTTTTAATAGAAAATCAGTGTTTTTCTTGCAAAAAGAGAAAACCAAATAGATAAGAGGCCTGGATTGCAGAGGTGAGATCTGTCTTTGTCAGTTAAAAGCTGCACTGCTCCCCAAAATAATGTAATTGGTGGGAAGAGTTATATCATCTATTTGCCCTTTCTGACAGTTCTCCTGGAGATGGATTGGCCTGAGAACACACAGACCTTGCACTGATCCATTTGATGCTCTTTCTATCAAAACAGGCCTCTTGGTTCTGCAGCACAACCACCTCCCACAGTGCCCATCATCACCTCCCTGTTATTCAAATACTTGGGCTGATTTACGTTTCCAAGTGTCTTTAAACAGTTATTTCAGGCCTCGTTCCTAATTGGGTTTTTTTTAATGGCAGTGTTATCATGCTATAGATGTATTTGTTTAAATCCTGGCTGACTTTACAGGGGCAGTTTTTTAAAGGAAGAAGTAAATGAAAATCAAAATCAAAATATGTGCTGGCTTTTTTGGGACAGATGCCAATGCAGTTTAGCTGGCACACAACTGAACAGTAACTGTGGATTTGTACACTCCTTTTTTATCCAAATAATCACTGTTTGGTTTTGGGGTTTTTTTGGTGGGATGTTTCTCCAAGCTGCTCTATATTTCATAACCCTTCTCAGCCCAACAGAAGAGACCAGGAATTCTTTGTGAATTCATCCATTCTGCTTCTTAGTAGACAGAAGGAATTAAAGGAAAAATTAAATTGAAACCTCTAGATGTTTCCACCTGATGGAAAACTCACTTTCCATATTGTCATGTTTTTGTTTTACTTTCCTACTGTGCAATGAGGCCTGGACTTAGGATAGCAAGTGTTTTCCTGAATATTATTAATTAAAAATGGTAATTCCTGAAAATGGGGCTGAGGATTATTACCAGGCACAAGGAATGCTCTGCAGGGAAAGTGGTGGGTAGGGAAAGACATGCCTGAGAAGAGACAATTTGAGAAAAGTCTCTTTTAAATAAGCAGAGAACACTCTGGGTTTATCTGGGCTCATCAGCCAATTTTGCTCATGTCCTTCTAAGCTTTTTACTTCCAATAGGCTCAGCCTAATCTCCATAAACTGGACACTGGAATTGAAATCTGCTGCAGCATCAAATGGACTTGATGATCTTGGAGGTCTTTTTTAATCTTTATGATTTTAGGATCAGTCTATTTCTTGTCCTTCCTTTTGGTGGATCAGTTTGGTCCAGGATTTCTCCTCTGATTAAATGGAAGCAGCTGAGAAGGGGATTCTCAGCTGAGCTCAAAGGCTGAGAGAAATTCAGGCTGGAGGGATGGGCAGTGGTTGGCACTTCCCAGCACCTGCCTCTTCAAACCACTCTGAAAACAGAAATGTGACCTCCAGCCCAGCCAGAAAACAAAGGGAAAAAAGAAATACTTCTCTCAGACCTTGACCAAAATCCTCCAAACTCAAGTTTACACTCTTCAACTTCTAATATTGGCACTGCTGTTCATGCTTTCACTCTGGGAGAGCTGCATGCACAAAAAGAGAAAATAAAGATGAAATGACAGATGGAAAAAGTGTGTTTTAGCCACAGCTGTTTCCTCCTTCCTTCAAAAAAATGATTTAAGCACCTTATAACCTAAGGGAGGGGGGAAAATAAAATATGGTTTTCTAAGTGAAATATGCCCTGTCAAGAAGTCTGCTATAAAAAATCTTATTGTTAAGTAATAATTCTGAGATATTATCTTGCTTAATGATTTAGGATTTGGGTTTTTCTCCACCAGTCCCAAAATTTCCATTGCAGAGAGAAAGAACCTCGGCATTGGTGACAGACTTTATGAGAAAAATATGAACAGAGTAAGGAAAACAGGAGGGAAAATAAAGAGCTCAGGATTTTGCTTACATGTGATGTTCTGCTTAGTGTAGATGAGGCACATAAAATATAATCAACTGCTTTTGTGGATAATTAAAAGACAAGAGCAGCTTCCCACCTGAAGAGTGGGAAGTTCCTGGATGAGGTTCATCCTCCTTGATATTTATGTTGGTAGGGTAGAAAAAAAGAGAGATAAAGTGAGTAATTGATGTTTTAAGCAAAACTGAATCACCATCCAGGAAAACTTAGGTTTCATCTGCCTGAAACCCTGAAATGATCACGTTCTTCATGCCAGAATCACAGCTGGGCCACCAAAATTGGGTGAGCAAAGGCAGGACCAGACCTTCTACAGGAGAATGGAACAAAGCTGGGTTTGAGCAGCACCTGAGTTTTGTATCTCCCTCTGCTGCAGCCTTGGGCTCACACATGGTCCCTGCAGGGCTCTGGATGGGGCTGGGGAAGAACATTCTGCTGGTGCCAGATGCAATTTCTTACTTGTATTGGTTATTTCACCCTATTTTACTGCCAAGTTTGTTCTAAGTCATTGCCACTTAAGAGGTGACTGTTGGGAAGGGTTTAAAGCTGCTTTATGCTGCTGGGGGGACAAGAAGTCAATGGAGGGAAGAGAATAAACATCACTTTTAGGATGTGGGGAGGTTGGGATTTGGCTTTTTGCCTGGAGCTTTTTACCTGCCAGCAGCTGCATTAGAGGTAAAGGAGTGGAAAGGCCCAACATGATCCTAACTGGGGTATAATAACAGCACTGCTCATTAGACAAGTAAAACTATTTTGGCCTGAAACATGAAAAGATTTAGCATAAAAACCAGTAGAGAGGAATAGATGGAAGGCTCCAATCTCACAATTTCCTAAGGCTCCATTTCCTAAGGCCCCAATTTCACAAATACATGTATTTTAGCCTACAAATGCCTCTATTTAATTTCACAAGCAACTCAAAAGCATATTTGGAAATGGTTGACAAACATGAGTTTAAACCAGAATTTGGAAACTGCAACATATAATTAACTTAGGATTGTAAATTGGAATAGGAGACCTATGTCAAAACAAAAACCTGCTTTTCATTCTTTAATTGGGCTTTTGCACGAGGCATGAGACTCAGGTATCAACAAAAATAGACAGGTTTGAAATAAGAAGCAGATGGTCACTCAAAAACTCTTGTCTTGGAAAATAAATGAGAGGAAAGAGGAGCAAATTGACTTCCAGTGACGGGTTTATATACACTGATCTGGTAATCCAGAGATCTGGAAATAGTTGACAATTAATTGAAATAACACATTGCAAATTGTCACTGTACGATGAAAAATCTTCGGGGGGAAAAAATGCTGTTTGGTCTGGAAATTTGGATTGTACTAAAGTCATTGTAAGGAAAAAATGTGACCCAACTCAACCCAAATTTCCACAGAATTTTGCCACCCAAAACATTTGCAAGGATTTTAAGGAGAATCTGCTATTTCATGGTAAGGTTTTTAACCACCAAGAGGTGAAGATGTCTTTTATTCAGTGTAAACACTGATTTTTTGGGGGGGAGAGGGGAAAATATAAGTAGATCTTTTTTCAGAGTTAAATAAATCTCCCTGAGAACCTTAACCCCATCAGGACCAGTGTTTTGCTGTCCAATTTTTTATGCTCAAAATAGTTCACTCTTGTTCAAGATTTAACCTGATTTTTCTTTCACACAGGACACTTATCAAAATATGGCATTTGGGCCAAACAGGCTCCTCTAGGACTTGTTCTCTGTTATCTCCATCGTAAATAAGTTCTTTCTGCACTGGAGAATAAAAAGGAAAGGAGGGAGGGAAATGCCACCCACTGTGAGGGCACAGGAGTAGGAGAAACCCAGCAAAGCAACGTGCAATCTCCATTTTCCCCCATTTTAGCAGGTGTTCAAAGCACAAGCAGGGCTGGTTTCATGGCAAAATATTCCCATGTGTAAAGATTTCTATTGTTGCTGCCACTGGTGCAGTATCAGAATTCCAAATCAGCAGCAGAATTAGTCAGGGAGGCACAGATTTCCTCCTCCTTTGTGTGTGTGACATGGCTTGGGACAGGATTTACACGGGGTTTGCTCCTGAACCTGCATGTCTGGAATAAGGGACTGGTGGTCCTCACTCCCCAAGGAAACAGAGCACAGAGGGCAAGGGGCAGTTGAAAGAAAAATTCAGAGCAACTTGGCTGTAAAACCTGTTTCTTGCAGCCCACTGGGAATCAAAAATACCTTCCTGTTACATTCCTTCCACATCTGCAAGGGCCATACTTGGATTTGATTTAAAAAAATATTTCCTCTTATCTCGAGCAGGTTCTGACACAGGCCATGTATTTGTTACTCCTAACATACTTTCTGTTTGAGCTGGTCAGGCTTCTCCTGCAAGACCTTGTTATTCCTGCCCTTTCTATGTTTGTAAGGGGGGCCTTCCATGATATATGTGGCAGGATTTTTGTGGGAAGGTGTGTTCCAAAGACAAGGTGTAAATCATAGTAATGCCCCGTGTGCTCATTAGCAGCAGAGAACCACCAGAGATGTGTAAATAATGAATGTACAGGTAAAGATCTGCCCAGAGCTTCGCTGTCAGGACCTTGGATGATCTGGGCAGAGGGTGAACCATTGCAAGAATTTGTAACTTCATTTTTCTGGTCTAATCAGCCCCACTCTCCCTTCTGCATCTTTTGAAAACCTCTCTGTTTGGTTTTTTTTCTTCTATCTTGGATAAGAGTGCTCTGTTAAACGAGGTTATCACTGAAATTCATTTAATTCCAGCAGATTTTTGTTCACATTACAAAAACCAGAACCCTAAACTGCTCCTTGCTACAGCATGAAATTAAGGGGAGTTTTACCACTGACTTCACTTCATGGAGAAACACATCTTTCATCTGCCATGCAGTGCCAGGACAAGGGGGAATGGCTTCAAACTGAGGGACAGTTGGTTTAGGGATTTTAGGTAAAAATTCTTCTATGTGAGAGTGGAGAGGCCCTGGCACCAGGTTACCCAGGGGAGCTGTGGCTGCCCCATCCCTGGAAGTGTCCAAGACCAGCTTGGAGCCACTTGGGATAGTGGAAGGTGTCCCTGCCCATCGGAGGGGGGGAGTGGGATGGGCTTTGAGGTCCCTTCCAGCTCAAACCATTCCATGTTTCTGTGATAGGACATCAACAAAAAAAGAGAGAGGTAGAGATGATAGTAGTGAAAGGAATTAGTTGCATTTGCTAAGCTCTTTACTAATCTTTATTCTTCTTTATCCAATAAATACACATTTTTGTTAGTTTTTGGAGCTCTATCCGGACCTCAGAATTTTTATATGGAAAAACAACATCCTCATTTGCTGTTGTCAATGAGAAAATGGAAGAGCTGCGAAGATAATACTCTGCAATACGATCCAGTGTTTTCTCAGGGCTCTGTGTGTGACACAATAGGTGTAATCCTTGCTGCACTATTCCACAGTGACTGTTTTGTTACTGACAGGGTGAAAGCAAAGGAAAAACATTGACTTTTCCTCACTGACCTCCTTTGAGCCCTCAAATACAACCCTGCGACGTGTTGGATGGGAAACATCCACAGAGGGTGATGGAGGACCCTCAGCAGCACATCCAAAAAGAGGAGCTGCTTGTAGGGAACGGGTAGGAAGGATGCAGGGAATGGGGAGTCTTTCTCAAAGGTTGTTAAATGGGATTGATTTGTTTTGCCTAAGGAGAGGGGCTCAGAGATCTGACAGCTGCCTACGAGTGCATCAAGGAGGCAAAGCAGCAGGCAGAGGAAAGTTATTTAAGTGAAGAGACAATGTTGGCACAAGAAGAAATGGGTATAAATAGACAGAGGCTGGAAATCCCTTCCAGTAGGAATAGTGAGGACACAGGAAAAGAAATCAGGCCAGTTCTTACAATTTAAGATCATGAAAAGAGATTACATGCTCTCTGAGGCAGCTGGGACCTCTCACTCAGGAGCTCCAGCCCCTGTTCCTACAGAAGTGATTTTCCTTCTTCTGCATTTAATATTGAGACTGGCACCAGCTGAATCCAGAAAGAGAGCTGGGTATGGGGTGTTGCCACCAAAGCTCTGTGCCTTGAGTTGCTCCCTCTTTGTGATGAGCCCCAGAGCCCATCCAAGTGCAGCCCAGTCCAACTTCTGCTGTGTCGCCAGCAGAAATGAGATCCTTTCCTGAGTCTGAAATGGCTTTTGGTGCTGTGTGAGCTCATTAAAAAGTCAGGATTATTTTTGTCTTTCTAAGTAAAAGGGAAGATTTACTGTGTTGATTTGATGACCTGACGTGTTTTCTGGCCCCTGACGGGGGCCAGTCCTGGAACAAAGGGCGAGGAGCACATCCATGATTTTCACAATAGCATCTCCTCGCTGTGGCACGGGGACAGATGTTGTTGCAGAAGGTTTGGAGTATTGAGTGGCTTGTTCCAGACAGGCAGAAGTTTGAACAGTCAGGAAAAACAGGATAGGGACAAGTTTCTCGCACACATCCTCGCTGGGACTGTTGTCAGTAAGACTGGAAACATCTTGGAGTGTTCCACTTTGGTATTCTTTCAATTCAACTTTTATCCTTAGTGCCTGCTGAAGGGTTTTTAAAGGGTTTCTCAGTCCTGGAAGCTTTCAGTGCTTTTTGCAGTAAGCAGATGTCCTTCTGCAGGGAACAGCCTCACCTGGGCCAGCACAAGTCTTCTCAGAGTCTCTCACTGTAATTTCCACTTTCTCTTTTTAAAAATGAACACATGTTGACAAAGTTCTGCCTCTCTTGCTGTTTTTGCTCTCTGGAGTTACTGTGGTATATGTAGTTAGAGAAAAACCACCACGAATTACTGTGAAAGAAAGGAGAGACGAGACACCATCTCATAAACGCTCACCTTTAGGTGTGGGTTTTTTCCACACACAAAATGTGTGCTCTTTGTTTTTCCTCTGGCATTATCCTCTCTCCGATTTGCCTGCAGTTCTAAACTCAAGTTTCACCAAGTGTTGAGCCAAAGCCTTCGCTGCGATGCTGCTCAAACCACTGTCAGGTTGTCACTTGGCAACAGCTGCTGCCCCAGGGTCAGGCCCAGTTCAGGAGCGGGTTGTTGGCAGTCAGGGGGCAGCAGCTCTTGGATTTTCTCGTCCTGAGCAGTTGTGGCAGGAGGAGGAAGGGTGACGTTTGTGGCTCAGCAGGGGCTCTCTGGCTGTGCCCAGAGCGCTGCAGCGAACGCGACTTTTTCCGGAGCTCCTCGTGCCATTTCTCCTCCTGAAGCCCTTTCCGTGACTTCACGCTGCAAACATGAGCTCTTTGGTTTTTGTCTTGGAGGCTCAGCTTGGCCTGCAGGACCAGGGCTCTGTTCCTGACTTAGTCTGAGGAGGATCTGGCTCTGTCCTGCCCGGCATCTCCTCTTTGCGAACAACTGCTGTCTCCTCTCCTCCACAAATGGTGCAGGGGTAGCAGCCACGTTATGTTTTTACCCTCTAAAACTCCTTCCACCGTCAGGTCCAGGCCTCCCCTCTGACTGTATCCTCAATGCTGCAGCAATAAATTCATTTCTATTTTATTCATTTATATTAACCAGCCCCTATTCTCCTGCACGTTTCGAAAGACATGTCATGGCAAGTGAATTTTAAACCAGATGTATTTCCAAGGGATGGTAAAAGACTGAGTTTTAGGGAGATGCCCTTTTTCCTGTCCTCGTTGGAGGGAGGAGCAGAATTCAGGCAGAGAAAGGGGTAGATTGGAATGATCTTGAAGCTCATCTCATTCCCACCCCCCTGCCAAGGGCAGGGACACCCTCAACTAGACCAGGCTGCTAATCTAGATCAGAGAGCTCATCCCAAGTGTGTCCCCCTGGCAACACCCCCCGTTGCTGTGGTGAAACAGCTTCAGAACATGTTTTATGAGGTTCTGGATTGTACCTGCCCGAGGTCCCAGGGAAGGCTGTGGCTGCCACTCTAATGCTGGATCAGTTTTCGTGATGTCTGGCTTTAAAACACAAGGATTTTCACAGAGCTGGGTGAACCTACAGCAGGAAAATGCAAAGGGCTGTTCATGGGAGCCTGGGAAGTGCCAGGAACATCAGGTGGATCCAAATATTGGCAGCAGAGCACAGGGAGAAGTGCATCTTAAAGCAAACCCCGTGTCTATCCCTGTTTGATTACTCTTTATTTTCTTGAAGCTCAACCACTCCCTGCTGCATTTCCCCTAAAAACTGCCAGATCTCATCCCTGACCCAAAACCAACCCACCCACCCACCTGGGGTCCTGAATGGCAGGTGGGGAGAGATTCCTGCTGAGGAATACTGACATCTCAACAAGGAAGCAAACAACCCAAACCACGTGAAACATCTCTCCAAAGTGCAGCTGCAAGAAGTATTTTTGCTGGGAGCAGTTGTAGCTCTCAATGACTGCTGAGCCCTGAGCACTTTTAACTCACCTAATCCTTTTTCCTACAACAGCACCATCTTGGAAGAATCAACCAGGGACTGTGAACATATTTTCCTACTACTTACATTCTTGCCATGTATTAATGGTACCAATGGAAATGCATTGGGAGTGGGGCTACAAAAACAGCTTCCTTATGGTTCAGATACTCCAGAGGAGGGTTTCCATAGGGACCCAAACATTTGGACACTTAGCCAGGAGCTGAAATTAGCTTAGGATTTTCAGAAGAGCCCCTCAGGGGTTAGATGGTTTGGGGGACCTAATTATTTTAGGTCCTATGTAATTTCCAGCCTTAAAAAGGAAAAGAGAGACTCCATGTGCTCATTTAGGAGCAAAGCCTGGATTCATCCCACTCTGGTTTCAACTGCTCTTGGAGGTGACTAAGTTAAGAGCACAGTCATTTCTCCAGACACTGAAGAAAGGGAAAGACAAATTATCTCAGAATTCCTTTTTTTTTTTTTAATTTAGAAGGACAAATGTGATCTAAAACTATAATTTTTGGGTAGCAGCTTCCCAAGGGCCATGGTGATATCTCAGCTCTCTGATGTCTGCAGGGAGCTGGCTGTTCATAAAGCTTAATGAATTTATTGTAACAGTAGACTGGACAAAGAACTTAAATAGTTTTTATAAGTAATGCAAGCAAATAGATATTTTAAGAAGTGACCACTTAAATAAAGGGAAAATAATGTAGTTGAGGAAGAATCACTGGGACAAGTGATTTTTAGTACCTTTCAGCACTGGGACTGGCATTTAAAAGCAACCTGCAGCAACACAGAGAAGTACATGAGGTACTAAATACGTAATTCAAAATTTTTAAAAAGTTTTCACACATTTTTCTCCTTTCTTGTGTTTAAGGTTTATGCTTTGGCTTTGCCCACGCAAAGATAATTAGAGAACAAAGCCAAAGCTGTGAGATGAGTGCAGGCAGGGCTGGAGAGAATTCCAGGTTGAGTTTTACGTCAAAAGGAGTGCAAAAAACTCAGTGGTGAAACCAGAGTGATTTCATGTCTCTGTCCCCAGCCAAGGCACAGTCTCTGCTAATATTCCATCTGTAAAGTGCAAAGGCACCACAAACACAGCAAAGAACTCCATGGCTTTGTCTGCCAAAGATCCCAATGCCTCTCCTAAGTTGATTCCTTCAACACTTGCTTAATGAAAAGTTTTCCAGTTTTCCTATTTTTATTGCCCATGGGAATGATGCCACATTGATCCCCAGCCAATTTCTTGGGAGATGACTTGTAGAAGGATGAAATTTCGTGAAGGCATTACATGCAAACTCAGGTCTAGTTGTGATGAATTTCCCTGGCATAAAATGAGGAGAAGAACTTAGGATTGGAGCAAAAGGAGATCTATTGTTCATATTCCCCCAGCACTTGGTGATAAATTTGCTATTTGGGAGTAATAAATAGCCAGTAATTTAAATACACATACCTTTAAAAAACAACTGTGCAACCCTCCAGCAGGTGAGGAGAGGGAGAGCTTATTTGTAGTTGCCCAGGCACAGCAAATCAGCTGCTTTATTATTTCATGCTGTTGGATTTGTCCATCCCCGCCTGGATAAATAGTGCTCTCCTGTTCCCAGCTCCACCCAGGCCAGGAGAGTCCTCCAGCTCCTGCCCGTCCCTCCTCCACTCCTCATCTGCCACCTCCTGAGAGTTCCTCAGTGTTCATGGCTCTATTTAATGCAGGTGACAAAAGACTTTGGAGCTTCCCCATCTGTTGGTGTGATCTTCCCCTTGTGTAAGAGGAGCTCTGGGGTCACTGTGCTGCTCTGGAGTGGAGCTGAGATGAAGCCCAAGGTGGTGGTGCTGTGATTGATCACAAAATCAAACACACAGCCCCAGGGCTCTGAATTCTGATCCGGGATCAAATCCCACCATCTCTTGGAGGGAGCTTTCTCCTCTTGGCTTCCTGTATCTCCTTGTTAACCACAGGCCTTACAGGTCCCCAAATATCACTCGTGAGCACATTGAGCTCCTTGGAGCAGCACAAATGAGTTTTGTGAAAGGCAAATAGGCCATTTAAGCTGCCACTGCACATTTGCAGCTGCAATAAGTGATCAGGGTAAGAGTCTTAATAAAGCTGTTTGCCAGAGCAGCATTGAACTATAGATACTCTCCAGTCCCAAGTAGAAAAAGACATATATATATATAGATATATATACATACACATGTGTGCACTCAAGCACACAGTAGTTGGCTGGAGGGATGGATGGAAAATGCCTGCAGATCAAGGGTTAAAGGGCAGCTGATGCTGTATGGAAAACTTCTCAAATATCCTATTTATAACAGTTCTGTCAGAGGTCACATTTTTCTGTGTTTTACTTCCCTGAGTGTATTTTTACTCATAAAGATATTTTGTCACTTTATACCTGCTGAGGAACTTGCCTCAACAGGAAGGTTTAGGACTATTTAGGATTGTGATAAACCCTTCTTTTTGGGGGTGCAGGGCCTGCCTGTCCTCTGTGCTCACCTGCTGGAGGTGGTTTGGGTTACTGGGGGCAGTAGGTGCAATAGTTAGTTTTAACTAGGGGTTGTGTAGCCCTGTGAAAGGTCATTCTACTCCTCCATACGAGGTGTTTGTGCCTGTTGTTAGATTCTAAAGTGCTCTTGTAAGGTCATACCCACCTCACCTGTGAGTTTGGCTTTGTTATATATTGAAGAACCCCAAATTTTTTCAAATGGATGTTTTTGGTCTTGTTTTCCTTTTTCTTCTCTTCCTTTTGAGACACAGAGAAAAGAAAAAGTACATAATGTTAGTGTGTTTTACTCTAAAACTAAGATTCTTTTAGAATACATCAAGCAAAACAAAGACCACTCCATTCCTATTTTAATTGCCAAAGCAATTAAGACGTGGCGTTGCATGGATTTAAAAGCATCTCTTGAAGCTGAGGCCGTGATTAATTTAGGAGACTTTGGGGAGCCCTGAGTGTGCCCAGTAGCCCAGTTCACCCTGCAGACCTTGCCATGGCTCTGCTTGCAGGGGCACGAATGCAATTTGTGCAGGGTTTGCATTTTTCCCTTCTCCAGACTTTCCTTTGAACATTCATTCTTTGGGGTCTGTCCTGAGACAGTGTTTTGCTGACAATTCCATGTGTTATTGTTGTATTGAAATTGCCAGGGATTTTGATTTTGCAAAGGTAAGAGCTCACGTGGCTGAAACTCAGGAGAAAAGTCCCAAAAAAAACATTGTTCAGGATCAAAGAGGGTGATCAGAGAGGGAGCAAGAGAATTTAGGGCAATGGCAGAGCCTTCCCTGAGCTCTTTAATCATGGAGAGGTTCTGGCTGGTCCCTGGAAGCCCAAGAAAATGTGACCTCATTGTGAAGAGCAGCTCCATGAGAGGAAATAAAGTGATTTATCTAAGGCAATGTTCACCTGCAGACAAAAAAACCCTCCAAATAAATAACCCCACATACATTTCAGACTAAATGAGATAAATGTCATCAGTGGAAGTGCTTGGTCTTTCCAGGGAAGGCCAGTTAGGTTGGCTGCAGCTCCAGGATAATGTGTTAATAGTGATTTATATTTCAGGTTCAGGAAAAGTTTGAAGGAGTTTCTGTGCCCTGGCTGGTTGTTGTGTCAGTGATCAAATCCAGTCCCAACCTCTCCCCAGGTTAAACAGCTGAGAGACAAACACAAACTTCCAAGTGAATATTTCAGGGCTGGAAGGCAGAGGTTCTTTCTGTCAATCTGTTTTGATTCGGGCAGATCAGGAAGGAGAGATTTTCTGCTTTAACATTTCACAGTGGGAGGGGGAAACCCCTCATCTTTCAAAAGCAGTGTAAATAAATTTAATGTTGTTTGGCTGATCATTAGTGTCTGTGAAGATCTAAAGACTGGTGTGGGTTTGACTGGTTTTTGGAGCCTAAAGGGAAAGGAATGGAAAAGCCCATCCTTGGGAGGAAGAGATGAGATGAGAGAGATCCCTAAGGGTGGACATCAATACCTGTGCTGGAACATGGACAATGAAAGCCTTGAAATTTGGGAGGGTGACAGGAATCCTCTGCTGAATCTGCCAAACACCTCAAGGAGACTGAAGGCTCTAAGCAGCCACAGGCAGGAAAAGTTCCTTAGGAATTTGATTGACATACATTTATTTATGGTATTGGGGCTCTTTTGTGTTTAGTTTGGGATTTGTTTGGGGTCTTTTTAATTGCTCAAAAGAGTTTAGAACATCAGTGTAAAGCACTGCCTGAGGAAAAGAGGAGCTGTCAGCAAAGGAATGGTGCCAAGGAATTAATGAAAGGATGTATTGGGGAGCTGGAGAGACAGGGAGATGCAGGATGCCTGTCACCTCACTTTCCCTTCTCTCTTATTTTCTCCCTCCCATATATTTAGATTAAAGAGTTCTCCAGTATCATCTTGTGCTAATGCAAGAGGCCACAAGTCTCTGACAATAAAACAGGAACATTTAATGCAATTCCATCCCTGACAGTTCCTTAATGCTGCTTATCCTGCCTTTCCTTTCAAGGTTTAGTCATCCTAGATTTCCTTCCAAATGTGAATGAGGTGGCTTAAATCAAACCGTAAATTATGCTTCCAGTTATTATGTGCTTGCTAATCAGGATGGAAATGAAAAGTTGGTTGTCAAGCAGAGCTCTTTCCCACAATATCCAGGAAAGTGCAACAAAAGGAAACCGGATTGCACCTTGAGGAAGAAAGAAACAACCTGCTAGCCAGGAAGAATAGAGGAACAGAGATTTTTGCCAAATAGGCTTAGAAAAAAATAAATATACTAATAATTAAGAAGGCCTGCGAGTGAAGCTGGTGAGGACAGAGCTGTGATGCTTCCTGTTAGTAAATACAAAGAATAGCTGCTAACAGGGCTCCAGGGGAAAGCAATGGCTTGGGAATAGCCTTGGGAAGCAAGACAAACATACAGAGAGGATGCAAAAACAGTGTGAAAAGTGATTCATGGGGGCTCGGTGCTATTCCTAATTGTTAAGGCTTTATTGTATTAAAGCATTTCTGCAAACTGAACAAAGACTGGGGATTTCAAAGGGGTTTGAATTGCATGGCTGGGGCCAGGCAGGCCCGAGGGAACACCTGTGGGAGCACACGGAGAGCCAGGGAGATTTACTCTGGATATCTGACACGGGCCCTCGCTTAAATATTGCATTAGACTGTGCAAAAGTATGACTGTGCTTGAAAGAGTTGGGATGAAACGTGTGGGAACTTCCAGCCACGGGATTAAGGGACTGAATCACTTGGAGAAGTGTCAGAGAAGGGCCAGTCTGGTTATGACTTGGCTGGAATTCTGTTCCTATCGCTGGAGACTCAAAATTCTTTAGATGTGTTTTATGGGGCTCCTAAACTGAAGGTGCCAGGACCTCCACAGGCCAGATTAAAACTCCCTGCTCTGTTCCAAAGGGGACGAGCTCTGTGTTCAGGGAAACAGCTCAACACAGTTTGTGTAACACAGAATGTATTCCTGCAGTGATGTGGGAGTTCTCGAGGAGGTTTTGGGCAAATCTGTGTTGGTAGAGTTCATTTGAGACACACTCAAGTGTGTGAGCTGAGAATCAAAACCTACTTCGTGTTTGTCCTGTCATTCAGGGGCAGGCTTTTGGGATCATTAGTTAAGATTCTGATCATTAACCCCCAGAACAATTTTAAACAATTTCTTCTACAGATCAGATCTTCCCTACTTTTCTACCTGTGGCAAATTGACTTCCATGACCTGATCAGCAGGAAAAATCAGAGGAACACACCCTGCTAATAAATTTCTGAGATTCAAGTTTAATATTTAAGTCATCCTGAGCGTAGGTGAATATTCAGATAGAATTACATGCAATGTCTTGAAAGCTCTCAGTGATTTAGAAGTTTATATTTAGGGGTTTTTTTAAGAAAGCAAAGGACCTGTTTTGGCAAGAAATCTGTGAAGGAAAGGCACATGCCAGCAGCTGAGGGAAGGTTCTCAGGGTGGGAGGGAAGGTCTTTAGGATTGCACCCCAGAGGACAATCTTCCCTGCTTTGTCTGGTCTGATTGCACACGATTCAAGTAATGAAGTTTCTACTATTACTCCTGGGAAAAATTTGTGGGTTTATGTTACTTGTGACTTGGGCTGTTCTTTAATCTGGGGAGTGAGGAATGTTCATCATTCATATTTTATTAGTGCTCTCTGAACTTTCAACATTTACATTGAAAAGCGTGAAAAGAAAAACACTGGGAAATTGTTTTCAGGAATAACCCCATGGATTTATAACACACACAGAGTAACCCCTGGGTGTGTTGGGGCACTTGTCTGCTCAGCCCCCAAAGACACAGTTGCTCCTCCTGCTTGGAGATTTTAAAATCAAATTGAGGCAACCAAACAAAAAGTAACTCAAACACAGCAGAATTCCCTCCTGCCCCGTTTGTAGCAGCTTCTGAAGCTTGTTAGGAAATCCAGCAGGTCAGAAAAGGTGCCCTCTCTCACCCCCAACACTTGCATCCATTTCCATGCCTTAGTTTGAACAGCTGATGGAAGAGAACGTGAGCAGACCAACATCCACCAGGCACTTGAATGAAAGCAAATATATGAAATATTGCTTCCCACAAAACAGACCATGACATACATTCCTGCTTTTGGGATAAGCACAAGTGAGTGAGAACCACTGTGTTCAGAGGTTTGGTTGCTGCTCTCTCCCTCTTTGGCCTGAGGACACTGCAGTCCTGGAGGCACTGAGGAGATTTTTGTTACAGCTGATCAGCTTCTTTCCAGCTTGGACACTGAGAAACAACATTGTTCCTTGTTGTTAAAGTGGTTAATCTTGCCAGAGCTTTTGTTTCTGTTCTACAGTGTGTCTTTTGACCCCTCTGGTTTCTTTATGTGCCCCAACTCTTAGGAGTGGTATGTTATTATCTTTCCTTGCCTTACACAGGCCAGGAACCCTTCTCATAGCTCAGGGGTGGCAGGGCTGACCTCTGCACAATTAACTCAGCTCTGAGCTTCAAAAGGCATCTCTGCTTTGGAGAAGACAGGAATGATAAATACTTTGAGAAAGAAAATCAGCTGGAGGAATGGGAGGAGAGGCACTGAGCAGGACGAGCAGCACTGATCAGCTCCCTGATGTACAGAAAAGGCTCACTGATGTGCCAACATGAGTTTGTAAGCACAACTTCAAGTTGGAATTTCAATTTTGCATTGAAAGAATCCAACCTAAAACCATCAAAAAGCCCCAAACAGAAAACAAAACAAACCTCAGTGGCTTCTTTGTCCAACACAGTTGGACTCAATGATCTTAGAGGTCTTTCCTAACCTAAATGATTCTTGGGAGAAAAACCAGTCTGTTTTGGCCCAGTACAGCTCTACTTCACCCCTCAAAAGAGCCAAGTGTTTATGGCCTTCAATAGAACATAAACCCAACTTTATGAGCTGTGGAAAGCTCCAGCCACAGTGATGGATCAGATCACCCAAAAACACAGTGCAGAGAGCAACAGGAGAGCAGCACACGCCCTTTGGCTCCATGGATTTGCTTGAGTAAAGCTAAAAATACATGGAAATGTCCTGCTGGCTCAGGGCTTGAGGGAGAAGATGCATTTTGCTCCATGGTCTGCTGATGCAACATCAAACAGGAGCAGCTCAGGCAGGAACAGCTGAGCTGAGGTTCAATATGAGCATTATGGTGCAAAACCTAGTTAATGGGAGAGCTGAGGGTCAGGTCAGGTCTGACACTGTTCCCTTGTGCTTCTGGAATTATCAGTCTCTTATTGATCCAGAGTGGGAGCTCCCTGGAGCAGGAGCTGTGCAGTTGGTTCTCCCTTAGTACAGGGCTTAGCACAGCCTGGCCTTGCTGCAGTGCAGGTGGCTCATGTTGGGCTTCTCTGTGGGAGCCTAAACCCTTGAGGTTTTGACAAATAAGGCAGAATTCTTGAAATAGTTTCAGGGAGCAGGTTTTGGGAAAAATATAATTTGATAAAAATTTCCAAGATGGAATTTGTCCTTAAAACTAGAAAGAAGGCAAGCCCACAAGGTGTGGTGGCTACAGCCCTTATGTGGGATGCAGAAGCAAAGTAGAAGAAGGACCTTAGGATCATCCTGTATTTCATGTGATTACCTCAATTCCCAGGCTGCTGCTCAGGCCCTGCTTTGCTCTCTGCCCTCTCCCTTGACAGGCACCTCTCTCTTCTGAAGCTTTAACTTGATTTCATTGCAGACAACCTGCTTTGTCAAAGTTTGAAAACGTCTCGTGGCAGAGGAGAAATGGCCAAACCCGATAACACAAGAAAAGCAAACCCCATTTGCTCTTTGGTGCAGGTACTGTCTGTGCCCCTGTACCCAGTGATGCAGGTTTGGGGGCAGCTGAGGTGAAGGGAAGTCTTTAATCTGCATCAATAATTTAGTTTTGGAGGGTTCTTCTGCAGAGGAATCTCTTCCTTTATGTCAGGTCCTAAATCAGTGGGGAAAAAAACCTCAAGCTCTGAGACACAAGGGTCAAATCCAGCATTTCACAGCAGGTTCTGACTGAAACAAAACCAAGACATGCTCACCTTGGCCACCCCACTTGGAGATGAACTTTTTTTTGGTCTCTTTAGCCACAGTGTGAACTCTCCTGGGATGGGATGATGGGGTATTTTGAACAGTAGCTGTTGCTGTGCTGCCTAAAATGAGCTGTACAAGAATAACCTGCTCCCCAAAATACAAGTGCTCTTTGAGTTCCAAGTTTTATAAAAGCCCTTTTGCCCGTGGAGCACATGCCAGATGGAAAGTACCCCTCTGATTTCCTCCAAACACGCAGGCAGCTGTTACTGCTTCCCCTTTTTTTTTTTCCCCTAAATGAAATTTTTAGACCTCACCTGTTGACACAGGCATGACAGGGCTGGGGTTTGTGTGTGTGTATGTGGGGTTTATTTTTTTCATCCCTTGTTCTCCTAAAGGAAAATGACTTGAGATGTTTTGGACAAATGACATGGGGCAGAAGCTGTGAAAATACCTTTGACATACTTTTAAGGGTGGGAAATTACAGATACGGCCAAGCCTTTGTGCCCACAATACAGTGCCTGGCTGGAAAGAGGCTTTGTTTTATTCTGTGAGACAGAAGCTGGAAACTTCCCAAGTCTTAGGGGGAATACCAAGCATTGAGCTTGGACAGAAATAGAGCCCCAGCTTAGGACACACAGAAACAAATGGAAGACAAAGTGATGACCCAGATCCAAGTTATTAAGGGTAAATACATATTGACAAGACTGAGGATTAGGTGGAAGGTACTTACACAGCCAAGGAACTGTCTACACTGTGTGCCAAGGAAAGTTTATGCTATAATCTGGGGCTTCCTCAGAGCAGCTGATTTTTCATTAAAAAGAAGATAAAGAAAAAAAAAATCCTCCTCCTTTCCTTTCTCCCAGCACCTGCTGTACCATGAACTCAATGTGACCAGGGCACCAAAACATGAGGATAAACGTGGCAGGGGAGGACAAGCCCAGCCAGGGCTGTGCCACGTAAGGATGTCGCAGCTCACATGTGTGTCCCTCGCAGGAGCCTCAGTTCACCTTGAGGTGCCCCTTCCACTGGGACTCTCAGCCCTGTCTGCTCACAGGCTTAGCACAGCCTTCCGTGTCTTGGGAGGTTATTAAGAATGACCCAGGAAAGAGGGAAAATAGAGGTTCCTAAAATAGGGGTTGAAGGAGGACACAAGATTTTCAAGAACGGTTTTAAGTACGTGAGCACGACGTGAATGTGGCTGTAAAAAAATCAGGGGTTAGGAAGCAGGTGGAAAATGATTCTCAGAGGAGAAGATAATTGTGGCTGGGCTAATCTGTCCCATCTCTTGGCTGATATCTCTGGCTGAATGCAGAAACTGAGCATTTAGGAAAGAATATTCCTCAGCTGAGCTGCTGTTTGATGCTCATTATTTTCTTTTTAATGGTTGTTCAGCCCCACTGATAAAAGGAGACTTGTGATGCCACATGCACTGAGCAGGAGCTCTGCTTCCCCATCACCTGGATGGTTTCTTGGGATATCAGCACAGATTGTTATCTTGGCACATGTCTCATAAACCAGATGTCAACAATGACCTGATTCCTGCAACTGTCAAACACTCATTTCCCTGCAGAAAACCACATGTGAGAATATTTTGGAGGGGGCTGTAAATGTACATTATTTGTCAGGTCAAGCCTCGTTGTTTGGAAACAGTATCAGATTAGGAAACCTCAATTATTCCTCAGTTGGATTAGCTGACAATATCCTGGGTCAAGAAGCACGTTGGCTTACAGAAAAGCCTCCTGACATTGTTAGGGCTCTGTTTAAGGCTGTTTAAATGCTTAAGGGGGCAGACAGATCCTTAGGTGCTCCTGAAAATCTCAACAGGCATTCTTAGAACTGGTACAAATATCTCTGGGTTTCATTTGCCTGCTGGGTCTGGAGAGAAGATAAGAACAAGGAAAAACTCTTCGCCTTGTGTCATGCAAGCCTAATTTTGTTACAGGTTTTAGCCACATGGAACAAAGATTATTTGTTCTGGAGCAGAAACCACGCTGAAAAATCTTCTTTCAGACTGTAGTGATGCTTCATTTGTTCTTTAGTATTTTTTAATGGAGAGATTTAGTTTTAGTAATATTGAAATAAAACTTGAGACTTTTCTGAAGAGAAAAATTGGCTAGAAATGAGTTTCAAACATATTTTATTGTAGTACTCTATATTTTTTTCATAGAATCTTATAATGGTTTGTGTTGAAGAGACCTTAAAGCTCATCCAGTTCCACCCCTGCTATGGACAGGGAAACCTTCCACTATCCCAGGTTGCTCCAAGCCCCATCTGAGCTGACCTTGAACACTTCCAGGACTGGATCATCCACACCTTGATGCAGCCCAGGACATGGGTGGTTTCTGGGCTTCCAACACACACATTGTTGTGTCTCGTTGACCTTCTCAACAACCAACACTCCCAAGTCTTTCTCCTCAGGGCTTTCAACCCAATTTCCAAACTGAACTGGCAGCAGAATGACCCCACCTGGCTCCCAGTGCTGAGAGAATTCACTAATAATTCTGCTCCTTCAGATCGATTTTATTTCGCTGCCGTTTCCTAGCGTTTCTTCTTTATTCACAAAATACCCTTCAGAGTCTGGCCTGTGACTTTTGAGCTCTTTGTGCTTTAACCTGCTGAATAGATTAATCTTGGGGGCACCTGGCATTCGAAATTTGATTTCTTAGCTGTCCCCCAGAGGTTTGCAAGTCGCTCCATGCCCAGGGTTGGGGTTTTCTGGAGGCTGCACACGATGGGACCTGGAGCTATTTTCATACCCACAAACAGGGTATTTTCACAGCAGAGTGAGCAGGAAGTTATTGTTGCAGCTTACCTTGAATAGACAAAGGGGAAATCACTAGCAATCCCAGCACAAGCTCCTGCTCCTCCAACATCCAACCATGGCAGGAGCTTCTGGGGCTTAAAACAAACACGTAGGTCGGCTCTATTGTTCCATAGTTTTCTATAGCCCTTGCTTGTTTAAAAATGATTTAGAAAGGCTGCTAGCACAGAGCCAGGCTTTGTGTTCCTCTGTGTGTGTGAGCTCAAACTTGATCCCATTCAAGTTGGGAGAGTTTAAAAAAAAAAATAGAAAAAAAATCCATCCTTATTTTCGGACTTGGGGGAGGGGTTGTTGTTGTTGTTGTGTCAGTTTTGAGTCAGCTTCCTGTGTTTAGTTTGCAGCCCTCTCTGGTGCTGGGCTCACTTCTGGTGTTTACTGCCTTTAACAGCTGCAGAGCTCCAGGAAGGTCTCACCAGCTCTTCCTGTGCATCTCTGAATGGTGCCCTGGTATCCTGGGACAACCCACGGGGTTCCAGCAGGGGTTAGAAACCTCCTGCTCTCCCTCTCCCTGCTGGTCTTGAGTAAATCCATACAAGCATATTGTAAATAGTGAGTTCTGCAGCTTCCTGGAAGGAGACTCAAAGTCCTTTTGGGCAGCACCTGACACAGACACCTGAAATACTCCTGCCAGTCCAGGCAGCTGGGGTTTATTGTGCCCAACATCTGCTGGAGAACAGCCTGGTGCTGCTCAACACGGAGGTGACCTCTGCCCAAGTGAATTCTGAAGGTTTTTCCCAAGCCCTGACACATCCCACACATCCATTTTGAGATAACCAGCAGAATGTGGATTCATTCACTTGACGCATCTTTCAGATGCATTTTTCATTTCCTTCTGGAAAAAGGGAGCTGCTGTCTCAGTGTCTCGTGGGCAAATTGGCGCAGAGTCGTGTGTGTGACGTGTGTGATGTGCACAAAAAAGCAGCAGGAATTTTCCCTCCAAGACACCATTCCCAAGTGCTGGCAGGAACCTCAGGCAAAGGTGCATAGAATCATGGAATGGTTCAGGTGGGAAGGGACCTTTAAACATCATCTGGCCCAACTCACCTGCAGTGAGCAGGGACATCTTCAACTACACCAGGTTGCTCAAAATTTCATCCAACCTGACTTGGAATGTCTCCAGGGATTGGGCAGCCACAGCTTCTCTGGGCAACCTGTGCCAATGTTCACCACCATCACAGTCAAAACTTCTTCGTTATATCTACTCAACCCTCCTTGAGTTTGAAGTTTCAGAGTTTAAAGCCATGGCCCTTCACACAACCCAACCCCTTTTCACCTGTAATTAATTCCTTGATCAAGACTCCAAGGTGGGCACCGATGGTGCCACACACTGAAACCCCAAAAAGGCATTTATTTCCTGTGCAGAACTTCTGCCAGTCTGGGTTATTTAAAGGATGTAAAGCAACTCTGAGCCCTATTATAAAAGCAGCAAGTAAAAAAAAAAAAAAAAGAGCAGTTTGCATTGTCTCTGCTCTTTTGCTGGGGAAGCAGCACCACCTACCACCCACTCCCACCCTCCAGCTGACAGCCAGGGAGGGGGGCATTCACTTCTTGGCAAAGCTGGGGGCTGATATTACCATACTTGGCTCACATCCTCCTGCCTGTACTTTTTTTACACTTAAAATTATTCTTTCTCAAGCGTAAGCAAACTTCTTTAGCCTTTTTGAGAGAGGAGAGCAAATATCTTCAGAAAAATAAACCCTAAAGTCTACACTGGATTTGTATTTCCATCATTTTCCACAGTGTCATCATAGCCAAAGGGATAACCTGCTCCATTTCACCTGAACTGGGGTAAGAATGCTTTGATCAGTACAGCTTATTCCTGTTCCTAAGAGCAAAATAAAGATGATCCCAAAGCACATGGTGGGATTTGTGGGTTGTCCTGTGCAGAGCCAGTGGTTGGACTGGATGATCCCTGTGGATCCAGCCCAGGATATTCTGTGATTCTTTTATTCTGTATCAATTTAAAGGATTTCCATCACTTTTCTGTGCCTGAGGGGAAAAGCCACGCTCACCCCTGCACCTTGTGCTCACAAATCACAGGAGCTTGAGGGGCACTAGAGCACCACACGTTACTACAATGCCATTAAGTGCCACCAAAAGTTTCATTTTCCCAATTCCCCTGTGTTTACTGGAGGCTGTGAACAACCAGCAGCAGGAGTGTTAAAGCTCTGGAAGACTTGAGAGATGAGTGTCATCAAACAAAACCAGGAAAGAGGGAGAGGAAGGGCAGCGTTGTGAAGGACAGGAAGGTGGACATTGAAAACAAGGAAGGCACGAGAAGGATGGACACATCAGACTGAAATAGCACATGGGAGAAATCCCTGCCAGCAGCAGCTCTGGGCTGAGACAGGAGAGATGGGGCAGCAGGAAGGGGGTGAAAAAGTGGCACCAGATGCTTCATTGGTCCCAGAACCAAAACGGCTGAAAAGGGAAAAAATGGGAATGTTCCACTCTCAAAACCTCAAAGCCAAAGTTCTTTTGCAACAGAAGCGAGAGGGAAAAGAGGCAGAAAGTTATTGTGAGACATCAGGGTTTGTACTCGCCTCCCCTGCAGGTATTTGGGGGCCTGAGCTCTCTGTGCCTCCCAGGCTTTTCTTCTTCCATTGCTGTCAGCAAGGAATTCCAAAAATACACAATATGCCACATTAGTTAAGGTTTGGTTTTATCTTTTTGGCCATGTTTTTGTTTCTTTTTTAACTGTTTCATCAAAAGGGGCAAGGGAGGGGAAGCAGGTGACACAAAGAGCAAGACAAATGCCTTTGGTTCCTTACCAAAATCACAAAATTAAGGTATCTCCTTATTCCTGAAACATTTCAGGGCTGGACCTTGTGTGTGCTGGGCAGCTGTACATTGCAGGGAATTAAGAAAACTGCTGATTTTGCAGGATGAAGTTGAAATACAAAGTGCAGCCCAAATATGTAGAAGTGAGAGAGAGATTTGTATTTTTCTGAGTGGAAAACAAAATGTGAACAATTCTCAAACAATTCTCAGAAGTCTCTGCATTTACCTGTTGGAATATTTCTCTTCCCCTTTGAGGTCTAGGTTGGGATTAATTTTAATTTTTATCAGAGCAACGACATTCAGATTCTTCCTTCTTTTTAATAGCTTTGATTACTATTATTTTTAATCATTCACTCACAAATCCATCAACCTGGGTCCACTGGCTCAGGACCATAGAAAACAATGGCTGAAATCCCATACATGCTTTGGCATCCACTCAATGACCAGTACATTCATTTATGCTAAATTTACTCCTGTTTTCAATATTTCCAGTGTGCCCTAACCCTTCTGACCTCCAATCTGCTGTAAATCCCTTTTACTACTCACTGACATGTGACTTTATAAATCATACACAGGGCACCAAGATGATCCTATAACCAAACCCGGTATTCAGACTACAATTGAAAGGTCATAATTCTGGGCATGTTTAAAAGGCAGAGCTTGCAAGAGCAGTTAGCACATGGTTCAATCTTTGACCTTAAAAGCCAAAGGAAGCCAAGGTTCCTGCTCCCTCCCCGTTACTACGCACACATCGTTTTATTTCAAACAGCGCATTCAGCAGAGAGCTGAGGCAATTTGAATTATTCATTCCTCAGAACCCACACCTTGGAAATATCTGGCACCAGCAAATGCTGCAGAGCTCTGAGATTCAGAGGAGTCTGAGGGTGTATAGATCCAGCTGCTCCCCAAAGCCTTTCCCAGAGGAAGGAGAAGCTCCACACGTTTTCATGCCATGTTTTACTCACTGGAAATCTCAGATATTTTGTGCAAAACTGTAAAGCTGAGGCACTGCATCCATCAGTCAAGATATTGTGATTATTTTGCATGAACCTACTTGTCAAAGTGTCTTAAAGATTTGGGGTAAAATGGATGAACTCAGCTTCCAGTTGGAATCAATGGAAAGGTCTGGTTTACCTGCCCTAAGGTTTATTGTTCTGTCGTTTTTGGGTAGGACTCGTTTTGCTGTCTGTTCTGAAGGGGTAAATTGGAAGAGCCTGTTGAACTTTTTGGACTACAAAAGGATACTGAGAGAAAAAAAAATCAAGTGGAATCAAGTGGAATTATTTTCAATGCAGATGCTACAGTTGGGAGGATGAACTTTTGTGCTTGAGGCACATCAGGAATCACAGAATCCCAGACTGGTTTGGGTTGGAAGGGATGTTAAAGCTCATCCAATCCCACCCCCTGCCAGAGGCAGGGACACCTCCCACTGTCCCAGGTGGCTCCAACCTGGACTTGGACACTTCCAGGGATGGGGCAGCCACAGCTTCCCTGGGCACCCTGTGCCAGAGCCTCCCCACCCTCACAGAGAAGAATTTTGTCATAATATCTCATCTAAACTCAGTCGGTTTGAAGCCATTCCCCTTGTCCTGTCTTGCCAACTCAACTCTGGTACTGAGAAGTGCTCAGCACCTTGTCAGGAATTCCTCTCTTGCTGTGTGGACACTGTCCCAGTGACTTCAGCTGGTCCTGCTGTGGTCACATCACGCCAGTTGCTTGGTTTTTGCAGATCTGAACTTCCAACTTCACCCACTCTGTGTCTTCCCTGCTGATGTCCTGGCTCACCCCATCCTTCTTGAGCGGCTGAGAGCTGATCACCTGCAAAAATTGATTTGTGTGTGAGAAAAACTGTTTTGGTGCAAACTCATCCCTGAGCAGAGAGAGCCTGTGATTCTGTGAGCAAAAAATACTGGGGCTGCTCTCCCCATCAACCACTCAGCAAGGCTTTCCTTGCCTATAAAAATTGGACTTTCCTTTCTTGCCTGCAGCTTTGGAAACACTTACATCCACTCTGCAAGGGGAGCAGCTGTTGTAGGTAAATAAAAAGGGAACCCAGAGCGGCTGCAGAAATAATCGCTGCAAACCAAACCAAAAACCTCTGAAAATTCTGAGCTTTTTCTCTTGGCAACTTTTGTAATAACAGACTACTGCTGCTAACATTGCATAACATGAGAGAACATTACTCACTGCAAAGTGATGTAATGTGACATCTGGTATTCAGAAACTTCAGCGATACACTCGCTATATGTTGCCTTGACTTGTTACGGGACTGTGTGTGGAAGGGGTGTGTGGTAACAAAGCCAATGCACAGCTCTCCTGGGGGCTGCATTCCTTCTGCTGGCACAGGCTTTGGTTGTCTTTTCTTGCTCAATTCCACCCCATTTCCAGTTACAGCCCTTCTCTGCCAAAAGCCACAGCAGTGGGAGTTGCAGAAGGTGAACAGTAGCACGTCAGGTCAGTGCTGTTTGGTGCCTCTTCTGTGCCCTCTTTTCCTGTATGGAAATTGCAGCATGTAGAAATAATTCATCTATTCTTCATCTACATTATCAGTTTGATGAATTAACACACTATTTTAAAGTGCATCTCAAAGTTTGGAGAAATATTTTCCATGGTATTCCTTGCAGAGAGCTTGCCTGGCCACAGAACTGTCCCTGGTTGCCCACCCTAAAAAGCACAAGGACAATGCTTCTTCCATGCCCTGCAATTAAATTTCTTTTTAATTTAACTTTAATTTAAGAGATACTTTGAAGTCCAGATGCACTTGGTTTTCTTTCTGCAAAGTTTAGTATCCAGTGCATGGGCTGCTGGTGGACAGACTTGTGTCCAGGAGCTGGGGGGTCACAGAAAAGCCACAATGGACATACAGCTGGGGCTTTCCAAAGTGTTCATACTGGGCCAAGCATTCCCCCTAAAAGCACTGGGACAGCAATGAAACCTGAGCAGGCTCTGCAGCAGTGAGATCTGTGTCCTTGCAGCACTCGCTCCCCTGCCCTGTCCCTCCTGCTCCTCCATCCCTTGGATCGATTTTCCCAATGAAACTTGAGCCAAGGATCTCCCATCTTCTATTTTTATTCCAGGCTTGGATCACTCCGAGTTTCCAGAAGGATTTACCTTCTAGGCTGTGTTACAAATACCTTTCACACTCTCCTCTCACCTTTCCCCCCCTCACCCGAGTCATTTTTATCATCTCTCTTGCTCAGAGAGGGATCCTGTTTCTGTGTTGACCCCCCATGCACGTGGCTGGCCCAGCTCCTCCAGTCCTGCAAAGCCAGGAATTCCTGAGGATCCTGAGACCTTCTGCCTCCCCTGGTGTTTGTTGGTTTGTCCCTGGGGTACTGCTGGTAAGACAACACCTGGCCAACAACTGCACCACAGGAACTTCAACGGGACTTTGCCTTTAACATTTTGCCTCTCCCTCCCCTAAAGATGAGGAGGAAGAAAAACAAATCCTTGTTAAAATTCTCTTGTATTTTTCTGCTAGTTTGACAAAGTACAACCTGAACATTATAAACCCAATAAAAATCTGCTTCTGTTCAGCTAAAAAGAGTGGGACAAACTTTTAGGATAATAAGACTAGAATTAGAATCAGAGAATCTCAGGATGGTTTGGGTTGAGAGGGACTTTAAAGACCATCTCATTCCACCCCTAGGCCATGACATTAAATTGTGGCCATCAGCCCTTAACCTTCACTAGTTTCTTGAAGAACTTCTTGAATTTTTCCTAATACTCCCATATTCATTCCTTCTCTTTTTTGTTTTGGGGTTTTTTTTTTGAGAGTGCCTGGCAGTTCTGGAGAGATAATTTGTAAACATCACCAAAACATCCATGTACTTCTGTATATATTTTAATAGAAACCCATAAATGAATCACTTCAGGCTACAGTAGACTTTCCTTGTCTTCTCTGAAATTAATTACCTGAAGAATAAGAAACATCTCATTAGTATCTATGTTGAGTGATCTTCAACAAACCAGCTCCTTCTCCTGTCACTGATTATGGCTCTGTTCAACGTGCTCTTCAATAGATGTTAATTAATATGGATGCCTTATGTTCTCATTAGTTATAAATAGCTTCAGTGGGTGGTAGGAGACTGGTTCTCCCTTGCCTCACAACTTCTGTGTGTGCAGAGTAAGTCCTTAGTGGATGATTCAGAGGAAGAACCACAGAAGGTTTGTAAAGGGATCCATAAAAACCAAATCAAATACTCAGAGTTGTAGAATGCCACCAGGTCACCTCCTCTATTCCCCCTGGCAGTGCTGAGTTGTTCCCTCTGATATTGTTTGTGGAAATTAATGTCTAATAAACTTCACTGAAAAGGAATATTTCTAGGGATCAAACTAAGTGTTTATCTGATATTTGCTGCAGAAGTCAGTCAATCAATCTATCAAGTGGAAAGTTCATAGTACTGAGGACATGAGCAGACTGCAGTGAGGGCTGAGATGAACCATCTTGACGAGTCCTTACTCTCTATTGTTTGGATTTTTAAAAACATTTTAATTGTTTTATTTTTCATTTAATGATTTAAAGTTGTTCATTTTGGTTATGAGCTTTCTCTGAGCATCCACCAGTATAATCCACCACCTTGGGACTTTAAGATCAGTTTACAATTAGCAGCAACATAATTCAGGGCATTTCCCAGCATAAATTTATAAGGATTTAAACTGGAATTCATTCCATGTTTACAGGGGGCTTTCTTCTCTCTTCCATCCAGATCAATGTCAGTATTTAATTCATTCTTGGTTTCTGACTCACCTGTAAAGGAAAAGAGAATGAGATCAGCATTCTTGCAGAGAAAAGAGACTGAATTTTCTTTATTTAATTTGTAATACTGAATAGACAGAGGATTCAGATTCTTTACTATCCATCTATTATTTCCATTGAAAGCATCAGAACAGCTGAGAATGAAGCAATGACTTTACATGTAGAATAGAAATTGATAGGAAAAAAAGAAGAAATCATTGTTGCAGATACATCATTGGGTCTTCTAGACATGGCCACTGTAATTAATGGGAAATATTTTGTTTCTGAAAGCACTTTGAAGAAAAACCAATGATTTCAGACTCCATTCTGGAATGTTTTCCCAGTTGTACCACGGATGAACTGTCCAGCACGTTGCACTTTGTGAACATCCCACTCACCCCGTGTGCACAGACACTTCAGGGCTGCAGGGCTTTTTCTCTTTTAGCTCCAAGCAGGATTGGGGAGCAGTGAGATGAGACACAATCCCAGTGTCCACTGCCTCCAGACAACTCCCAGATAGCTGAAACAATGCCAGCAAACATTGGGGTTGGGAGAGAAATGACAACACTGTCAAAATCAGAGGGTGAGGGGATGGCAGGTTAGAGAGCAGCCTTGGAACCCAAAATTCTTCTTTAAATCTCTATCTGAGGGCAAAGGAGGATGAAGTTTAGCACTTTGCCTAAAGAAACCCAAGAAAAATGTCCTCTAGATCCTCTTTGAGTTGCTGGATGAGCTCCCCAGAGGTGTTTCTTTGTGGAGCTCCAGGAGAGCTGGGCACCCATCGGAGAGGTCACGGAGCAGAGGGTGCAGGGCATGGAGCACGGGCTGGGAGCTACAAGAAAGAAGCCTGGAAACAAAGAGGGGAAGCAGGGATCCAGAGCTCTGACAGTCCCTTGGACTGAGGCTGGGAAGTCATCCATAATCCTCTGGAAGACTGGCCTTCCAAAGGAGCCATTGTTTGAGTCCTGGCATGATTTGTGCCTGTACTTGCTGTGGAAGAGTTTCTCTCATCACTTGAGGTCGTGGGGCTGGGATTTAATTCCTGTGAATTCTGCTGCTAAACAGTGTGGAGATGCCAAGAGGGAGAAGGTGGCACAGCTGGCACCACGTGCTCTTTAACCTCCCCATGTCCGTGCACACCTGCATTCCTGCAAAGGATTTGGGAAGGTTTTTCTTCCTCAAAGCACTGAGACAAGTCACTGAAAGTGGAAACCAAAGCAGCTCCTTGGGAAAGCATTTTTAAGGAATGCTGCCAACTAGTATCTACTGGCCCTTGCTTAGTAGGTGATTTCTTGACATGCACTGAGAGGGTGTTTTAATTAACATTTCAAGAAAAGCAGGGGGAAGAATGATTTCTCAGCTTTTAAAAGGTCAAAAGGTGCTCAGACATCATAGAATTGGATATAGAGTGAGAGCCTAAAGAGACAGAGAGACATGTCAAAACACTTAGATCCCACATCCCCCCAGAGTAGCTATTTTCCTTCTGTTATCATGTTAAATGGAGGTATCAAAGAAATTAATCTCCTGTTCAGACATGTCCAGAGATAAGGCAGAGCTGGTGGTAGGTACTTGTCTCTCAGAGTGAGGCCAAAGTCTTGAGGGTGCTTAAAATAAATAGTTGTGTGATTATGTGGTGGCACTGACCCCGTTGCAATCACCCTACAAATGGATGTCATCACTTTTTATGAAGACGTGGCATTCCCAAGTGGGAAAGGTTAACAAGATTGTTCTTTGCCAGGCACAGTGTAGGGCATCTCACATCTTGTGTCAAGGAGGTGATAAAAGGATAAAACTTGCAACAGGGAAACCTTTTAAATTCCAGTTCTTGTACTTCTCCATAGCAGAGACCATCAGTCACTCTGAGCTTCACTGAGAGCTCCCTAATGCACTTCACTTGAACTTTGAAACTGCTCAAGTCAGCTTTTGTTCCAGCTGGGCCCCCCCCCCAGATCACACTGGGTTTCTATGGCAGAGGTTCATTTGCCACAGGGAATCTCATCCATTTTACTGAACTTGCCTCTGAGCGTGCACATAAAGAGAAATAACCACTTCTACTGTGCCCAAAAAATGCCTCACACCAAAGTCTGAACGTGCCTGCACACACTGGATGCAAGATGGGGATAATAATAAAGCAATGCTATTAAGTGTGAATTTTTAACAGTGGTTGTGGGAGATGCTATAAGCTGAATGATGAGCCCACTGCAAGTAAAAATTAAGCCCAGCTCCCAAATTCTTGCAAAGAACCTGCACACCTACAGGAAGGAATTTTTATGAATATGTCACAAGAGACTTTCAACAGCTCAAAAAGTGCTGAGAACAGATCATTTTCCCCATCCAAGGCAGTGCAGGCAGCTGAGGGTGTGAAGGGTCCCCAAATCAAATGTGAATTGTGCAGGTGTCTGTGGCTGAAGGTGATTTAAAGGTTGGAAGACAGGAATAGAAGGAGATTAGCTGGGCTCTAATCCTACAGGTGCTGTGGTGCCTTCACCTACGGAGCGACTTACATTTCTTCAGGGAAATGTTTTAAACCTGTCCTCCCAAACTTAATTGATCCTTTTCTATCTTCTTTCCTGCCTCATATCAGCATCAGGAACCATTTTAGTTGGGCCAGTTTAGCTGCCCAAACCAGAGCTGAGGAGTGATGCAGGAGGAGGAGAGTTGAGCCTGAGGCTGAGTGTGGAGCTCCCAGGACACAGAGATCCAGCTGAATCCCAGTGACTGGATGGGTCTAAATCTGAATAAGTGGAGACAAATAGGGCTGGAAACACCTCAAATGTCTTCAGAATAGTAATGCACCCTGGTTGGCCCATCAGAATATAAATCCTTCCCACCTCTGGAGCGCCGTGTGGGTTTCTACCTAATATATTCAGCTTTCACAAACAGTCAGAGCCCAGGGAGGGAGAGGAGCTGTAGAAGTACAAAATATCAGTGTTACAGTAAATTGCAGGGAGGAAGCAAACTGTCATTGCCATGTAAAAACAAATTGGAGCTGTGTGCTCAGTGCCTGGTGGGTGGTGGGAGCAGCAGTGATGCTGTGATCTACAGCCTCCTGGAAAATCCAAATCTGCAGGATTAAACCACACAGCACTGAACAATTGGGCAGGGTGGAGGCTGCTTTTGAGCAGGCATAAATCTTTCTTCCCTCTGCTCGAATCTCACGCTGATAGGAGTGAGTTTTCTTATCAGCTGCTGATGGCAAGGAACGAGGATCTAGATAAAGTTGTTTATTCCAGTCAGGTATTGGCATGATGTGAGAAAACACACTGGGAGACCAGATGTTCACAAGTTGGCCACTGCAGGCAGTTGTTCAGGGGCAGGAAAACGATTTTTCCTCCTTTTCCCTGGCCTTGCTTCATGTGTTGTTATTTCCTACAAGCACCTCGGCGTTTTCCTCTGGAGCAGAGCACAGATTCTCCTCTCCTGCACCGCCTGTTTCCAGAGCAGTTTTTGAAGGCTATCAACAAGAAAATGATAAATCCTCCTGAGGATGCAGGGAAAGGTTCAGCTGAGGATAATGAATAGAACTTAAGCCCGTTCTCTGCGGCCACAACAAGAAGCACCAGCCTCATGTAGGATGGTGTTGACAGCTCAGCTCTCAGGGATCTTGTATCTCTTCTATATCAGGGAAATCACCTTCACACTTGCAGTCCCCTGGACACCAGTTCAGTGGGAATGGGCAACTCAGTTTCTGTGAGTGGTTTAACCTATGGTGGAAACTTTCTGCACTCTCCCCAAATGCACAGAATTAATCTTTTTAGTGAGAGATTCACAGAACAGGACAGAATTTGTAGATGACTTTGTTCTTTCAGGATTTGTTTAAGGAGGGTTTTTTTCCCCAATAAATAATATTTCAGTAGAAGCTGGACAGGGGAGCAAAAAGACAATATGAAATGTTCTTTGATCTTGATCAAATGTTTACTCTATTAATTAAAAAAGCCAAGCAGAGCTGCGCAGTCTCATCTGTCTGCAAAGTGTTTGTAGTCTCCAAACACAATAGGAGATAATCAAATGTCTATATAATCTTCCCTTTTAACCTTTGGATTAGGAGTTTTTTCCAGGCTGACTGTACCTGAAGCAATTAGTAACAGCAGAAAGGATCCTTCCCAGGGCAGCTCATTGTGTGCAGAATAAAAACTATTCGAAAGCACTTCATTAACCAATCTGAAATGAAAGCATTCAATCTTAATCCTGTCATCAGGGTTACCTAATTAAGGGAATGGGCAGATTTATGAAGCTGCTATTTTTACCCTGGGCCCAGCACACTCAGTGCCTTGGCCTCTCAGCCCAGTGGAAGTGATGTCAGTGGTGGCCTGAGCCACATGAATTATGTTTACAATATCCCAGGAGAACTTTTGTATTTTTTGACTCCCACAGAAAACCATCATCTTCAGCTTCAAATAGAAAAGCCCAGGCAAGGCTCCAAGTGATTTACACAAGCTGAAGCTGCAGCTTTGTTTTTGTTTCATATTTCACCTCACAATATCTTTTCCTGGTCCCTTTTATTATCGTAAAATCCTGGGGTTTGCAAGTCTGGGCCAAGGCAGTGGGATACATTTCCTTCCTGATCACATGGGAAGAAATTTTAGAGGTTCCTATGAAGTCATCAAACATAACCCAGCAGCATCAGTGGGGACAGAATGGGATTAGGAAGTGGAGAGTGTGTGAGCTGGGGCACCTATAAAGGTATAAAAAGTGAATTTAGGTCACAACAGATGTGAAATTTTTAGGAGAGAGAAGTCCCATCTCGGCCCCTTGCCACTGTTGGCACCAACTCTGTGCCTGCCATGGCACTTTTTTAACAACCTTCCTGATAAACAACTTGTTGGTCCAACAAATGATCTCAAGGAGAATCCATAAAACAACATCAGCTCCTTCCTTCCCCCCTCTGTTTGAAGTTGTCAGCCTTGGTGATGCTGTTGGGAGAGAAGTGCAGAGGGGAAAGGCCCAAGTTTCAAAATGCAGCTGTCCTCCAGCAAGTGACGGAAAGGAGCTTGGCTTCAAAAGGTAAAGAATCCCCCTAAAAATCAGACAAAACAGCCGAAACAAAAGGAAAAATTATTTTAACAGAATTCACAGAGAACAAAATTCAAGCTGCAATTGCTCTCAGGATTTTGTTCTTACCATGTATTGATGAAAACCTTTTAGTTTTATCCCTATATTTAGCATGGCAATAAATGTTCTGCATCCCCACGCTGCCATCACTGCTCAGTTAAAAGCCTAAGAGCTTAATTTATGACAGGTTTTCTTCCTGATGCCTCTGTTTTCCTTCTCATGAATTATAAATCCAGCTCTATATAGAGTGTTGGTGTCAGAGAAAAGCTAATCACTTCTCTTTATGGAGAGAAGAGAGAAAAAGACACTGTGACAATGGACAAATTTATTGATTAGGGAGGAAATAAAGGATCCTTTGTGGATCTTGGCTTGCTCTGAGTCTCAAAGCCTCTGTCAGGTTCTGCCTTATTCAAACTGGGGGAAGGAACCATTGGCTTGAGCAGGAATTTGATTTCTATCAGCAGCTCAAAGAGCAGGATAAATGAAGAACCATTCCAGCACCCATTGGACCACATTCCTGTTGTACCAAGGGATGACTCCTCACTTTACTGTCATTTATCCAGGCTTCTCCCAAACTAATTATTTCTTTGTGAATTCTGACCTGGCCACGTTCCACAGCCAGAGCTCAGCCTGTTTTACTGCTCTTGACCAGCATTTCACTGCTGTACCTCGACTCCTGTTTTCAGGGGACCCCACTAGCAAGGGATTACATTCCTTTCCTTGATTTCCTTCCCTCCCACAATTGCTTGTTTTGGTGGAAGTGGGCAGACTTTTGCACATTGGGAACCAATTCTACAGGAGTCTTGAGCCATGTAGAAGGAGACTAAAATGTTCAAATAATTTTTGCTCTTAAGTTTGGAGAACAAAAATGCTGCCAGTTATCTGTAGGTCTTTGCTTGTCATGTCTCTGCACTTCCACAAGACATTTCACTCTCTTCAAAATGAAATTTGTGAATGGCACAGGGCTTTTGTTGTACTACATGTATTTGTACTTCCTCATTTTCTCCTCTTACACATGGAATTTTGCCAAATGGTCCCTTTTCTCTTCTCCATCTCCTACCTCCACATCCTCCTTTCCACAGTTATGTCCATACCCTGGGAATTCCTTCTCCAAACCCTTCATTCCAGGAGGAAGGAATGCAAAGGCCAGACAGTCAAACATAGCTTTGCAAATACTTTAAGCTTCTTTTCCTCTTGTCAAACTATCCTAAAATAAATGTATTCTACACCTATAGCCTGAACAGTTTTTACAGGGCAACACTTTCATGAAAAATTCTAAATCCCAGAGGAGATAAGAAAGCAAATGAATAAAGTTGTATATACAGCTGGATTGCAAGGTATGAAGGTCAGGCAGATGTGACCAAGATAGTATTTTCTAGTTGTTTTCTCACACAAAAACCATCTTCTTCGTCAAAGCCTGAGCAACTTCCAGGAATATAGTTCATCCCAGTGCCTGCTTCTGACATGAGGAACTTTGCCAGACTGACCTTCTGCCTCAGTCCATTCAACATGGGCTGGAAAATTTTGCTTTTTTTTTTGCTGTTTAATCCTGTTCTGCCACTATTAAGGCAGCAGAATTATCCCCACCGAGTGACAAAAAATTGTAATAAGCAGAGGAGGGAGGGGAGGGGAAGAGGGGACAAAAAGCAGCTTGAAAACTGAAATATTAAAAAAAAATAAATGTCAACTAATGCTGAAGAATTAAATTTTGTGTTGAAATTCATAAAATGCAGGGGGCCACAGGCAGACTTTTGTCCTGGAGTTGTTGCAATATATGGACACAGGCGCACAGAGATGCAGAGTGAGTTGGTGGTGAATAAAGTGGGTTGAAGAAGACTTTTTGGGGTAAAAATGCAGGTTCCTATGAGTAGAGAGGATCCTAGCAATGCCACTGCTGCACCCACCCCATGGGTTGCTCTGGAGGGCACCTTTTGATGGTCCCAGAACAAACCAATCAATCTCACCCAGAGGTCTCCATCAGATTCCTTCATCCAGCATTGTTGAGTATTAGTTTGCAGCAGCCTGCACTGTGCCCATGGAAATAGTAAATTAATGAGGAATGAGGTGAATTCGATTCTGGGTATCCCTTTTTTCTTGATACTCTCTAGAGCTGCACAGCTTTCCATGGATCGATGTGGATATTTCTTTCTTTCTCGTGTAGTTATTTCTTTCTCTCTCAGCAGTAAATACTGTGAGGCTGTTCCTATTTCAGGGACAAACTGCATTTGTCAAGTGCACATTATCTGCTGCAGAGCAGTGGGTGATTGATCTCTGCAAGGAATGTGTTGGGACTTGTGTAGGTATTTCAGGGAATGCCAGGTGAGCCACCTGCCAGGAGGTGATGGAAAGCTCTGAAGCTGCTGCAGTTCCCTTCTCCCCAACACACACTGATGACACTGATGTGCTGCCTCAGATTTCAAGGGACATTGTATAGTGGCAAATATTGGCCAGTTCCTGGTGCTTTAAATGAACTTTTCAGAGGTGAAAATGCTCTGAGGCCTCACCGGTTCTTTAAAAGAAGCAAAAAGCCTAAAAGCTGTATTTCAGGAAGAGGCAGAAGCATTTGGTGCAGCAAAGCCTTGCAGAAGCCATTCCCAGAAGACCAAAGCTGTGCTCCAGGGCAGCCCCTGTGGCTCTGAGCCCTTCCCCAGCAGGTTGGGAAACCACCTCCACGAGCACAGTGCTCACCCCTCACTGCCCCAGGGAGCTCAGCCCAGGGCACCTTCTCAGCTTGGACCCAGCCATGTCCACCCTCCAGCTCTGTCCCAGGAGCTGCTTGTCTCCAGTTTGGCAGCAAGTGCCTCCAGGAGACAATGGATGGCTCGAGAACAAATGAACCAACAACATCCCTGACATTACTGGCTGAGAAGCTGATATTTGAGATGAGTTAAATCAAATAATGATTGTTTAAAATTCCTTCTATGTCTTTGCTATATTTTCTCCTCTGGTTCTCCACCACCACCCCTGTTCCTCAGGCTTTCAAATTGCTGCACTGAGATGAGCTTGGCAGCAGAGGCTGCCTGGGAATCGCCAGGGCTGGAAGCCCTCAGCTCCTCAGAAGCCCATCAGGAAATCCAGGCATGGTCCCACTGGAAACCAGCCTTTGATTCACCAAAAGTTTGATGGAGCCAAGAGACATCAGATGAAACAATTTTGGGTTCTGCAGAAAAAATAATGACTTCCAAAAATATTCAAACCAGCTCTAACCACTGCATCTTCAACAGTGATGAGCTGCTACCTCTTAAGCAACCCCAAGAATAGCTAGATTAGTTATTTTGCTCCATTTTGAACAAATTATGGTAGCCTGAAACAAATACTTGTGGGTGGCTAAATTGGTCTTTGCAAATGTATGAACTAATTTGGGTTAATTGTCAGTTAATCAGCTCGGAAAACGAAGCTGAGGCACTTCCCAAGACGTGCATCAACAAAAAACAGAAAGAAAAGACACTTCTGGTGTTTTTGAGGTAAAAGAATAATAAAATTCAGTAGTTTTTTACAGAACTTTTAGATACTTTGCACATCATCAAGAGAACGACAAGAGGAAATATACAGTGTCCCAGACTTCTTCTTGGAACTAAAATCTTAATTACTTGCTGTCCTTAGAGCTGGACTTCTCAGTAATATCAGCTGATGGCATTACTGATATCTGGAATATCAGCTATACCTGGGACTGACTAACTTGAGGGAGGGAAAAATAGACAGAGTGAAGGAGATTTTCAGGATTATTGTCAGAAAAGAAAATGAACATCCAACTCCCAGTTTAACGAACACTTTCATGGCTTTTGAGATGACTGTCTTGAATTCTGTTCTCTCTTAAGGAAGCAATAACATGTTACACTCCTCGTGAAACAGCACATTATTAACAATCCCATGACTCTACTCAGCACTTGGTGCACTGAGCAAACCTCATTACTTTCTGCTCCCAAAATTTCTGTTTCCATCAGAGAAGGTGATTTCCTTCTTATCAGATGTGACTGGTTCTTGTATTTGATAGGTTCAACTCTCCACACTAGATATTGCCTGCATTTCAGTGGGAGGGTGTAGTTGAAATTCCTTGTTTTTGTAGAATAATTGGATCCTTTTCAGGAGGGCAGTGTATTAATGTCAATCAGTTTTACCACTTCCCCTGAGCTGCTTTGTACTTGGTGCTGAGCCAAGCATTTGTGCTGGGTGGAAATCCATGGATGGGAGGGTGAGCAGAGGCCTCATTAGCAGGAACTGAGCACAGAGATCTGAGTTGGTTGCAGTGTGATTGTGTTGTATCTGTCTGAATTATCCATGACAGACTCATATCATTCCCAGAGTGTGTTTGGAGATATCTCCCCAGGAGACAGAAGCAGCAATGTTTTTGCAAGTGCTGAGATTGAGAGGGTTACAGTAGTTCATGTTATCCATATACAGGGATGATAAATTCAAAGTGGAACAGAAAAGATGTACTGTTAACAGTAGGATGGCTTTGATGAGATGAAATTAAATAATTCTGATTTTTTATCTGTGAAAGGATGTCTCTGAAGAGGTAAGGAGGTAACTGTTGGAGCAAAGAAAGTGTCAGGAGAAGAACAAATGGCACTAAAAAGATGATGAGTGGAGTTGAACTGGGCATCAGATTTTTTTCAGCAACTTGGGCAGGAACAGCCTGAAATTAATTTCTATTGGAAACACTGGGAACACTGGGAACATTGGGAGCAGAGAGACTGATAGTTTTTAAGAGATGACTTTATCAGCTTGTGAAATGGTTTGGGTTGGAAGGGACCCTAAAAATCTTCAAGTTCCACCTCCTCCCATGGGCAAGGACACCTCCCACTGTCCCAGGTGGCTCCAAGCTGGCCTTGGGCACTTCCAGGGATGGGGCAGCCACAGCTTCTCTGGGCACCCTGTGCCAGGGCTTCATCCCTGTCACAGATAAGAATTCCTTCCCAATATCCCATCCAACCCTCTTCTCTGGCACTGGGAAGCCATTGCCCCTTGTCCTTTCACTCCAGACCTCTCTATGTTTGTTGTCACTCCCTTCAGGCCCTGGAAGGCACAGTTAGGTCACCCCAAAGCTTCTCTTCTCCAGGCTGAACTATCCCAATTCTCTCAGCCATTCCCACAGCAGAGCTGCTCCATCCATCCCTTTAATCACCTTGGTGTCTCCTCTGCAGTCACTCCAACAGCTCCATGTCCTTCCTGTGCTGGGACCCCAGAGCTGGATGCAGGTGGGGTCTCACCAGGCTGGAGGACTGGAAAACATCATTCAGCCCATTTTTGTGCCTGTGCTCATCAAATAACTGAGATGAACCTCCTGGGTTCATTACCACACTGCTCCTGCCCTCCTGTCTCCATCTGCTTCATTCCTGAACCTGAGACTCCGTCTGGCACGTGTGGTATGCTTTGTACTGGGTGGTACCTCTAATCCCATTCCTTTTTGAATCCCACTTGGCACTGCTCTGTGTAATGCACTACTGATGTGGAAAAGAATGAATGCACATCTTACACAAAAGCAAAGGAAGACTCCTCTGTCAGGAATGTGCTGGCAGGAATCCACCACACACAGATTTAACTTACAGCCACAAGAATGGACAGAAGTGATGAATGGTTGTCCCCTTGGAAGGCCAGGAATGCCACCAGCACCCCGGACAATGCCCATTACATATCTCTGTGTTATGTATGTGGAGCTACACAAAGCACAGGTCTTGGCTCCACGTAACTTCTGTTATTTCTGATTTTTGTTCCCCACCTTTCCACCTCTGCAAAAGCCTCTCAAACCTCTCATTGTTACTGATATGAATTACTGCCTGAGGTGAAATGGATGTGGTCACATCGCCTCTGTTCTTGTCTTTTCAAGGGGTCCTTCCCACTTTTGATATGTCCCAGGAGTATCAGACAGGGTTGACACCCCCAGATAAATCCTGTTGTCCACAATAGTGACACTCCCAATGTTTTCTGAAAGCTTAAAAAAAACTCACTAAAATTACCTATTCTCAAGTTTTGGAAATAATGAAGGCACAGCTAATGTTGGGTTCAGCCTGAGAGGAGATACAACAACAAGTCAGCAAATAAAACCGAGTGTCTCCATCCTCTGCATTGCACAGCCTGAAGAGTCCAACTTCCAGCAGTTTTTCCTTTGGTTTTTCCAAAACCCGCTGGAGATTTTTTTAATTTGTTTTCTTAAAATATTCGAAATAATGAGTCCTTCTTCAGATGCAGGAAGGATAATGTTTCAGCTCCTGCTACAATCCAGCCAGCAGAGCCGTGGTGAGAACATTTATTCTCCATATTCCAGTCTAAGGGTCGGCTCTTTTTTTGGGATCCACGGAGTCTAAATTTGATGTTGCTTTGTGTTTTTACTGTGGGAACACACAGACCATGAATCAGTGGGACTGCAGTCTGAATTTATGAGCTCCTGGGGAGCCTGAAATGCTTTTGTCTCTGTGATCAAACCCTTTTTCTTTGTCAGCAAAGTTGTCTAATTGCTGGAGACTGTGATCCAACAGTGCTGTGCAGGAAGCAAGTGGAGAGCAGTGGGAATATAATCCCACCTGCAAGCAAATCTCACCACGGTCTACATGTGAATTGAATCATCCAAAAACAAGTGTCTTCACAAGGCAGGAAGAGCCAAACATTAAGCATGGAAGAAAACATGCTCATATTTGCTTGGATTTGTGTTCACATGGATTTTAGGGCTCAAATGGAACAATGTTGACCATATGGCAAATTATTGCTGTTTGTGGGATGCTTAAATAGTGTCATTGGTTCACAGAAGCTTCACCTTTCTGAGCAATTACCTGTGCTGGTGTAACTGGACTGAAAATACCTGACCAAGCCAGACTTGGAAATGAGTTCCTGTCTTTATTCATCACTGAGAAGTGTTTGACCAAGTGTCACTGAATTATCTGTGCCTTAATTCCCTCTGCTCTAACAGCAGGGTCATACCAATGATCTCACACCATGTGAACTGGTTAATTCCTGCTAATGGAGTGCTTTGCAATGTTCTGTGGGTGGGCACTGGAGGGGTCAGAGCTGTTGGTGCTGTGGTGGTTCCTCTGCTTTGCCATTTCTTGTCCCTGGAGGCCAAGAACCTGAGATGAAAAGGAATATTAACTCCTCCTCGGGGAATCATTGCCATTGGCAGCCAGAAGCTTGAGGACCAATTCATGGGCCATTCACTCAAGAGATGGACTTGATGGTCCTTGTGGCTCAACTCAGAATATTCTGTGATTCTGTCATTATTTTACTGCTGATGATTGTATTTCAAATAATTTGTATTCATTCAAATCACTAGGATTAAAGAACTCAAACAGCATTTTAAACACAGCCACACAGGCATCCATAGGTTTTCTTTCCCCAAGTTTCCCTCTAGTTGTAAAAGGCTTTGGGGCAGCTCTGGATCATGAACCAGAGCCCTCTTTAGTTTTCATGTCTGAAACACCAGGTTCTCCAGTTGCCCACGTCAATGAGGTACCTTGGCAATGCTTTCACATAGTTTTATTCATTTTTAAATCTCTTTGATCCAGCACTGACCTTGTAAGATGGCTTGGAGGCAGCTGATTAGCTTGGTGCCAGCCATACATTTGTCACCATGTTGTGTCTGAAATACCTCCTCTGCCCTCTAAAATCCAAATTGAAGCTCCAGCCCTGGAGGATGCTGAGTGCCCTGAGAAATTCCTGTTTTCTTTCTGTTCTTCCAGCTCATATGTTAGGAAAAAACAACATTTCTTAAGATGAGGCGCCCCCCCCCCCAAATTTTATCTAAAAACACATTCAAAATTTAATTTTATCAAGCATGGAGTTTTTAAATGATGCAAATGTAACAAACCTGCCTTACATTTCCAAAATAAGTATCAGAGCTGATGGGAAGTTTTAAAATATTCCCCAGGTCTTACATTGTTCTCAATGTCCTGAATGAAAACTCTCCACCATATGTGTGGTTGTTCTTAGAAATGTCACCAGGAAAAATAAAAGTCTTTCCTCAGCATGAGTGCAAAATACAGGAGTAGTGAGAGCGTTATATGGTTCTCTCTGGATTTTACAGTGATTTCTTTTGGAGGGGAACCCATTCAAACCATTTCAGTCTGACCAGTGTCAGTGGAAACCCCTCCCACCATCCCGAGGAATTTCCATGGCCCATGTAGAGGATGTGCCAATGGTCTCTTCAGTGCATCCCCTCCAGGCTCTGCTCTGGCTGGACACAAGGGCCAGGTCTCTGTTTTTATCTTTGGATTCTTGCACAGCTGTTGGAGGGAACTCACTCAGTGACTCAGGAAATACATTGCAAATCTGTTCCATCCTGGCTGAGTTCCAGGGTGAAACACGGCTGTCCTGGCAGCAGGAATGGGTGGAAATCCACACAGGGACATTCCTCACATTCCGGGGCACGTGCTGCTCTCCGAAAAAAAAAATAAAATAAAACACCAAAACTTTCCACTGCAAACAGGAATTGAGAGACTTTCCCTCTCTGAGCATCCCAGAACTGCTGGGACCAGCAGAAGGACAAGCCCAGGAAGAAGTTGGTTTTCTCTCACCTGGCTTGAATATGTTGAACAGTTCCAAGAAAGCAGAGATTGTGTTCACACTCCTAAACTGGGCCCTGTCCAGTCAGCCCAGGGCCCTGTCCCAGGCTCAGGGTGACACTGTGGGACAGGTGAAGGTGTTCACTGTGATCCTTTCTCCACACACTCTCCAGCTCCCAGCAATTATGGGCTCAGGTGCTCCCCAGACCCACTGCCAGTATCATTAGATTTTAAAATCTGAATAAACACAGAGCTGCTGGTGAACAGGAGCAGCTGAGCAGCACAGGGGGGCTGTAAGAGGTGACCTGATGGTGACTGAGGGCTGAAAGGCTGCCCAGCAAGAGTTTTGTGATTTAACTGCTGAATTCAGCTTTAATTGTCCCCTTCAACTGCCCCGTAGGGAGGCAGAGGAGGCAGAGCCAGACCCTCCACCGAGGTGCACTGGAAAGGAGAAGCAGCAGCAGAGACAAGGAATTCCAGTAAGATACAAGGGAAAACATTTCACTGTGAGGATCTGAAAGCCTCATCTCATCCATAAAGATATTCCATTATCTGAGGCCTTGAGCATCATGGTCCACCTTTGAAGTTCACTCTGCTTTAAGCAGAGGGTTCCTTCCATCCAGAATTATGCTCTGACCTTATGAATCAATAACCATGATCTGAGACTTTACAAAGTTTGCTATATTCCCTAACTTTCCCTAACTCCAGAGGCACCTTCCCGTGTGCCACCTGCATCTTTAAGAAGAGCAGGGTTTTCTGGATCAGTCTGTGCATCCTGAATGAATTTACTGCCCACTTTATTATTGATCTGCTCTGTGATTTGAATCCCTGCTCTCTGGATTTAAGGGAATAAATTTGTTGTTACCTGTCGCCAGAACTTGTCACCAGTCCTTCCCTGGAATTCCCACTGCATTTTTATTCATAGTTGCAGGGTCCCATCGCTGTGCCTCACTCACCCCTGTGTTACTGCATGGCATTTATTATATTCCACATCTGTTTCATGCTCTGTGTGTACCTGCAGGTGCACAAAGGGTTGTCAAAACACTTTTTTTTCCTTCTTTTTTTTTTTTTTTTAATCAATGAAAACAGAGAAACAAGGTCACATTCCCTCATGTGACTACAGATTCATTCACTGGTTTTTAGGGGGTGGAAAGAGACTGTTCACAGGAAAAAACTTTTGAACCAGCCATTTCTGGTTGCTTGTCATAAAAAAAGTTCCATACAGTGATATTATCTGTTCTCGCTCATCCTAAATAACTGAACAAAGAGATTTCTGGGTGAGTTGCATCAGAAACTCTTCTCTGAGTTCTCTGAGAACTTCTGAGAAGTTCTTCTTTTGAGGTCTCTCTACCCCACTACAACCAACTGATGCCAAACTGCCAATGTGTGGTGAAGGACTGGTGATGTTGCAACCAAAATTCTTGGATTATATCTTTTTGGCTTATACATTTTTGGCTTTGAGTTATATATGGAAGTGGGGAATGATCAGGATGAGACTCTGAGCCGTGTATGTTGGTTTGGCACAAAATCTGTGTTGGGAAACCCCGTGAAACACTGCTCAGGGGGAAGAGCAAGCCTTGGGGCTCCTTCCAAGCCTCTGGCATCTCCCACAGTTGTCCTCTGGTTCAAACCAGGGGCAGAATGAGCCAACATTTGAAATGTTAGTCTGAAAATTGGGCTGCTGGAGGGAGCAATAAACAAGTGCACATGACTCCCCAAACCAGTCTGCAAGCTCAGCCCTGACAATGCCTTCATGCCAGAAAGATTATTCCCCCCCCAGACCTCCTTTTCCCAGGTTGTTTGCAGCAGGAACCTGACCTGTCTGATGAGAAGCAATGACATTTCTCATCATTTCACCCACCACTGGCATAAAAGCCAAACTCAAACCATTTTAATTCATCCCCAGCTGCCCCATTCCCAGCTTTGGTGGCACTTCCAGAATCCCTGTGTGTGAGAGGAGTGTTACAATTTCTGCTCCACAGATGAAGAACAGAGACATGAAGGGATGGATTTTCAAAAATTCTCAGCATGCTCTGAAGGGACCAAAGGGCCAACTCTCAGATGGACAGCCAGCTTTCTTCTTCTTCTTCCTCTTCTTTTTTTAATTCTTCTTTTTAAAATGCTGAGCACTCCACAGTTCTCAGCAGTCGCATCTTTTAGATGCTTAGATGGGCCTTGGACTTTTATTTTAAGAAAAATAAAAGTGGCTGTTAAATGGCTTGCCTGAGCTCACACAGGGTGTCTGTGGCAGAGCCAGCAATCGAACCCAGATCTCCTAAGGCCCAGGCCAGCCTTAACCACAAGGCCATTCTTCCTCTCACAAAGATGATCCCCATCCCATAGGAAAAATATTCTAACAGGATTAAAAAAAAATCCTATAAAAATACTTAAACCTGAACAAATATGTAATAATTGCTATTCAGAATCCATGCAGGGTCTAATTAATTCCATATTCAGCAACCTTAATTTAAAACAATCCCAATATTATTTTTAGGGTTTGGATGGGGATTTATTGCTTCTATCAGCAGCATGTTTGGCACCCAATGCCATACAAAACTCTGAGTGTTTCATCAAAGCTCTGGCAAGAACCTCTGATTTCTGGACAGCTCCACAATGAAGAAGAACCAGCAGCTTCATTTCCTTCACATGGGGCTTCAGATTAAAAAAAATCACCCCTGTTGCTCTGCTTTTCTGTACCTTTAGAAAACAGGGTGGTTTTGTTACTGATAATGTAAGCAAGTCCTTCCTGATTTGTGCTGCAAGCTACAGTTTGGGATTAAGCTTTAATTCCGGAGATGGGAGTTATGTAATAAAGCAGAATATGACTCCTCAGGGGATGCACTTGCTGACCTTCCAGCCCAGAGAGGGCAGGGGCTGCAGTGCTGTGCTCAGAAACACACTTCTTTCATCTCCTCAGGTATAATTTCATTTTGCCTCTTGATTTCTGCCTCCAGATGTGTGATGTGCAGGAGTTTGCAGCAGCCCCAGAAGTTGAGTCAAGCTGTAGGTGTTGCTTTCACGTGTGAGACAGTAAATAATGTTCTCTTTAGAGTAATTGGAAATAAAGGCAAGTGGCAAAACATATCTTCTTGTATTTTTTCCCCCTTTTTCATTGTTTCATGCTTCTGTAATTCCAGGATCTGTCAGAGGAACCAACCACAATAATACCATTTTTTACAAGGTTTTTAACTTAATTTTGGTCAGGGACAAGAAATTCAAATATTTCTGGTAAACAAGAACAATGCAGCCTCTGTGAGCTGAACTTGGAGGCTGAGCCCTGAAGAACTGCAAAGCATCCTTTTGTCCTCGTTTGCTAAAACCTTTCCTTTCTAGAAAAGGGTTAAAAGAAGCAGCAGAAAAGAGTGGGAACATCAAAAGGGCTCGGGCCAACTGCAAAGCCAAGACATTTCTCATGTTCTTACCCCATGTCTTGGTACCTGCCAGCCCAGTGTCTCCTTTTTCATTGCCCCAGGAATTACCAACACTCCCCTCCAGCCCCAAGTCGCTGTGTTGGCCCTGAGCCTTCAGTGCAGATGTGGGCAGTGGTATAAAAATAGTGAGTAAACAGTGATGGCAAAGGCCAGGCTGGACAGGAGGGAGCTGGGCTTGTCCTGCAGCTCTCAGACACCCCTGATAATGGCAATTCCTCTTTTGGTTTGATTCCATGTCCTTCAGACATGGGACTGTGGGTGCAGATCCTCTGAATTTGCTGTGATGTTAAATGACAATGGTCGGTGCTTAACTTCCCATATCTCCCCCCTTTCAAAAAACCCTTTTGCCTCTGAGAATTGCAACTTCATATTCTTGCAGACTCCAGAAGCCACTCTGGGACAGAAAACCCTTTGGCAGCTGGATTAATGCAATGCATAAAGACATGTCCTGCCTTTTTGGAAGTGTTTTCCTCCCAGGTCAGTGTGTTCTGTGACCCTGGCAGAGACTGGGCCTGGGAGAGCCCAAGTGTAAAAAAACCTCTGATAAAATACTGACTCAAACCCCTCTGTGTTCAGGTCAGCACTGCTCATCCTCAGCCCACACACTGCTGAGGGTGAGCAGACCCTGACCCCAAACCAACTCTTAGGCAGATGATCAGAGTTACACACGAGCTTTCAGAGTGCTCTAAAAACAAATTGACACCAGTCCACACCCCTGAAATTGGGCACTGAATGAGGTTTGTGCTCTGCCCTTGAGAGTTTGTCATAGGAAGAAAAAACAAGCACTGTGAAAACAGAAGCTGTTGCCTGTCACTGCTTCTTTATCTTGTTATGATATATATGTCCAGCCTCACTCTGCAAACCACTGTGGCTGGAAGCATCCGTCATCCTCTCAGTTCAGTTGGATTAATTATGCTCAATCAAAATGTTTCAAAACAGGACAGAAATGTCTGCAGCAGTTAATCCTGACCATTGGGGTTGTCAGGACATTGGCATTTTACACTTCAGTTCAATTACAAGACAAATCTGCTAATGGGACATAATCTTTCAGAGTAAACAAGGAAGCAAAGCACTAATATTCTGGCAATTGATTTATGCAGGGTAAATGGTGCAGAGTAAAAGCTTCAGGAAGCCACATGAGTGAGAACAGCCCTCAGCTTGTCTGGTGCTGCTTTCCCTTCCCTTCTTCCACAGAAGAGAAAATCATTACATGAAGTCTGTTTTTAACTGATCTGCAGCCAGGAGTCAGCGCTGGGCCAAGAGGACACTCTGTACCTGGTGGAGTCATCTCCTCTCCCTTCCCTCCTTCTCCCTTCTCCTGGCCATGGGGAAGCAGGATGAGAAAGGGAACAAGGGAATCATAAAAGCCTTTGCTGTAAAAGGTGGGATTCCGGGGTTGTATTCCCTTCCCTGCAGATGGGGAGGCTGGAGAGACGTGGGGCAGCTCACTGGTACTTGACAGTGAGCAAACACAGGGCTGGGGATGCTAAAAAGAGACCTCAATGGGACTGGGGGTCCTGAAAAGAGACCCCATGGAGCTGGGACTGCTGATGAGTTGTGAGCTTGGAGAATTTCTTTGACTAAACAAACCTTTAAAGGTTTAATTAAAGCTGTTTCAAGTGATGCAATGGCCTTCCCACACAACTCTAGTTTCCCAGGGAGCTGCTGGAAGCCTTGCTGTGTAGGTCCATGCACACTCAGGGATCCACACCACACCCCCCCCCATATTCCCTCTGACTCCTGGCTCATTCTTAGAACAGATGCAAGAGAAATAGATGTGGATCCTTTGTATCTCCTGCCCATCAGGGGGTTACAGCACCACAGCCTTGTAACCCTGCCTGGTCACTGATACCTCCAACAGCCACTTGGACATCGTGTTTGCATTAAGCATTTATAGCAAACCAACTGCAATGAAAGATTTATAAATCCTATTGCATTACAGCACAAGCCAGAGCAAAAACTGACCCCCAGGTCAACTTTCCTTTCTCTTTTTTCCGTTTTCTAAGGACAATAACATTCTGGAATCAGTCTTCAGTGGAAAGTGAATGTGCTGCTGCTTTGTGGGTTTGCCCAAGTGGTTTTGGTTTTGATGGAAGCAGTTTCTTGAGGACATGGAATTTAGTGAGGGAGGAAAACCTGAAAATTAGGCTTCACCATAAACTGCAAGTCGTTTTGGAGAGACTTCCCAAAGTCATTTTCACCCTCAGTTCTTCCAGCAGGAGCAGGGATTCAGCACATTATTCACCACGTGATGGGTAGAAATGTACTCCAGGCAGCAAACCTGAGCTCTCAGAGGAAGGTTGGTGCCAGGAGCTGAGCCTGGTTCCCCAAGACCTGACCTTCTGCCCAAAGCACTGCACCCATCAGCACAGCACTGCTGGATGCCAGAGAAAGGTGCTGCTGGGTTGTCTTCAAACATTCCCCTTGAGAAATTTCAGTGGTTGGTTGGCTCTGGAGGATCCTTGCACCTCAGTCCAGCAATTGTCGTTGGACTCGTTCGTCCACTTCCGTCTCAGATGAGCAAATTTCACTGGAAAGGGGCAATGAAAGCAAAAAGCGAGTTATGGAAATCTGGAATTCTACAGTGAAAGAGTGACATTGTAAGGATCCAAAGGACAATGGCATGACTTGGTGCCTCCAGATTTTATAGTGCCTTTGGAACTGAAGCCATGTAGAAATACTCTTTCTCAGAGTACCCAGGGGATTGGGTTTTTCCCAAGGACTTTAAGGCTTTCCAGGCTACTTCAAGGCAAAGAACATTTGCCCTTTCTGCTCCAGGTTGGCCCGTGCCAGCTGGACTCAGGCCAGTGGGAGGTCTGCTCTCCTGGGATGAGGAGGGAGGGGTTCACCCATTGGTTCCCTAAAATTTTACCAACTGTTACACTGTGAATTCTTAAAATTACACCTCGAAATTCCTATTCAGTGCCTAAGGGAGTGGACAGCCTTCAGAACAGTTCAGCACTTCCCCTCTCTCAGAGAAGCCAACGCTCCAGTGGAACCGTGTTTCAGCTTGGAGAGAAGTCGCCATCAATTCAGGGACTTATTTTTCCAGAATTTCTAAGTTTTGGAGGGTTTTTCCCCCCCCCCTTTCTGGAAGGCAGGTGCACACACAAGCTGTGCAGCACACCCACAAGTGCTCTTGCTTTCAGAGGGTGGTTAATTGTTTCCGGAGTGGTGACAGAAATGTGGGGGTCACAGCCTGAGCTTTCCTACTCAATTGATGAACTTCAGCACAGCTGGCACAAAGTTCTGGCTCTGCCTCCAACAGGCTCCAGGGGGTTGTGGAGCAGGAGGGGCAGAGGGAGCTGAGGCAGTGATCTGGGACAAGGCTCTTGGCTTTGTGAGAAAGGGCTCCTGTGCATCTCCTGCAAAGCAGCTGCCCCTCCCCGTGAATATTAAATTCTCTGTGCACAAATAAACTCCTCCTTCTCCCCCAGACTTGGACTTTCAAGGGTTTCAGATGCAAGCCCAAGGTTGAGGGGGGTGAGTTGCTCAGAATCAGCTTAATAACACAGTCTCCAGATGGCAAAATCCCCCCTTGGCCTGTCAGGAGTCGGCCCCGAGTATTTCGCTCCTGTTTGTACCTAAGCTGCATCTCCCCAGGGACCAGCGATAACATTTTGACTTGTGACAGATGCTTCCTTCATAAGGATATTTTCCAGGCTGACTTTTCCCCAGCTACCTCATAAAAATAGTCTCTTTTGATTTGAAATGAGTTATTTTAACTGTTGGGGGCTGCTGGTGGTGGATGTGGCATCCTTTAAAATATGTCATTTGATTAAAAATGAAAAATGGATTTCTAAAGTAATTAACATGTGTGTTATTGGATGTACACTGATGATTACATTATAGAACTGGTTATCAAAGGATTACAGTTAAGAGGTTTAATATTCTCCAGCTGATCCTGTAGCAAATTAATCTGCTCTGACCTTTACTGTTCTTTGTTATGTCACCATAGTATCATTTCAGCCACATCATCCCTTACCCCCTTTCAGTGAAGTTAAAAAAGGGAAGGAATTTCAAAACCATGTATTTTAGGGGAGAGATTATCAAAGCAAAGCTTTGCTTGCTCATCATAACTGATCAGTTGGGAGAAGTAGGTCTGAATTGCAAACTTTGGAACCTGTGCAAACTTTGTACTCTTGTTAAAACAGTAAAAAAATGTGAAGAAATGCATTCCCTCCATAAGGATGAGGTTCAGTGTTAGACAAAATGGGAGCTGCTTGGTGCCACATATTATATTAAGTGTCTTGTCCCTAAAAAACAAGCAAAATCTGAGGCAAATCACCTGCCTCCCACTACCTCACATTCCAATCCATCGTGTTTAATCCCTCAGTGTCCACACGAAACCCACACAATTAAGTGTTTCTATGTGACAATTCAGTCTCACAGCCATGAGGTCATTCCCAGCAGAGTGGATTAAAAACATGCTCTTTCAATATAACAGATTCAGGCTTCATAGATAAGAAAAGCTGCATAATGACAGATTTCTGAGTTTTTTGTCTGACTCAGCAGAGAACAAAAGCCAATTAAACAAGTGACATCTGCTTTTACACACTTTTGCTCATCTCCATGTAAAGCAATCTTGCCATCTCTCTCTTGCTACTCTCAGAAGAACACATTTGTCACTGATCAGGTCTGACACCATTTTCACATTCCCATCCAGCTGTCCCACCAGCCCAGCTCCCACTTCTCCTTGGACCTAATTCCAGTGTTCCTCTGCTTCAGTCTTCCTTCTTGGTCTGAGTTTGGGTAGAAAGGACACAACCTCACCACCTCAGAACAAACTGCCAGCCTAAATTTCTCGTTCCTAAGGAAGGAAATATTCATGTTTCCTTGGAAACTTAGAGCATTGTTCAGTACAAACATCATCTTGGCATATCTGAGGAGTTAAGGCTTCTCTTCTATCACAGAAAAATCACAGTGACATTTATCAAACCTTCTCCCTGCAGCCTCTTCCTGGACAGGGAATGAGGCTTTAGTTGTTCTCTTTGCTCTGCTGAACTCTTGCTTTGGGATTATTGCAGGGTTACCTCCTGCAAAAACTCCTTCCCTGTGACCCTGAGAAGTGTCCCCACCCAAACCTCAGGATGAACTTGCTAAAGCCAGGCAGGGAAAATGATGATCTGGTACCCTTCTGGATATTCTCCTTATGGAGCATCATTCTCTGCCACACCTTAAACCAGGCTTAGGGGAGAGCTGTAGAATAAAGGACAACGCTCTTCAACCTCTCCTTCTGATCTAGAGTTTGGGTTTTGGGTCTAAGCTAATTATCCAGGCAGTCTCTTTGGTCACTTGAGAATTAAAAGGTGTCTTCAGAGGGTTATTTATCCCACCAGCCTGAATGAATCATCCCTTTCTCTCCTCTCTCACTCCAGATGGAGCCTGGAAAACCACCTTAGACACAGCATCCAACTCTCACAGGTGCCTACAATGATGGCCTTGAAAAGAAGATGCATTTAGGGCCTCAGCTCTCACAGACATATGTTTATAGCCCAGATAATACATTAATTTTCCTCTTTTTCCTGGCTCTGTTCTATTTATATGGGAATGTCATTGCCATTAAACTGAAGTATTTTCATTGCAAAATGGACAATTCCCAGCACCTATTTCAACATGGCATGGAAACATGGAACCTGGTGCATAGTCCTAAGAAGGGAAGGACAGTTCTAGATGTGAATCACAGGATCTGGAAGGACACACCCAATGTAGGGTCCTCCAGTTGTGCCACAGTTTTTAAGAAATCAGCCATTTCTTCAGATTCTCCTCTTAATTTGCTAAAAGCAGTTGATTGCCCAAGTCCAGCAGGACTTGCTCCTGTTCCTATTCGTGGGAGATGCTCTCCAGGCTCTGCTGAGGATTCAGGAATATTCAATGTGCAGAAGGAACCAGGATCTTTGCTGGCAGTCCTAGGGAACATTTCTCTGGGTAATTAAATCCTGGGAACTCTCAGAGGTACAAAATGTGAGCCATGACAGTCTCCTACAAAGTAAAAACATTTTCTGAACCAACTTCTGATTTAGTTCATTAATCAATGGCTTTTCCCCACAATGTTGCAAGTCTCTGGAAGTACTGATGCATTAAATACATCTTAATCCTTGTGGAAACTCAGTTATTTCAAGTCCAAGCAGAACCAGGGGTACATAAAATTTGGAGGAGGGGGGAAATCTTTTTTAAACAAATATTATCAAAAAAGATAATGAAAATTTGCCTTTTATGGGTTTATTTTGCTAATAGCTGAAAAGTAGAGCCAGGCTGTCACCAGGAGCTGCTCCTCATCATTCCCAGTGCCACATTCCTTCACACCAACTGCTGGTTTAGTCTTTGGTCATTTGAGTGCTACCCACACTCAGAAAAGTTAATTAAGAATAACAGAGTCTCTCCTGCAAACAATGGTGGCTCTGTTCCTTCAGATCTTTTGATAAATACTTTATTTCGGAAACCAGAGCTCCTCAACTGATTTGTGTTACAAGAGCAACTTTCCCTTATAATTAATTGATTGATTACTTAGTTAATTACTTAGGGATGTGATCACACATTATGGGATTGCTGGGGTTGATAGTGATCTCTGACTAAGTGTGTGGTTTGTAGCTCATGGTGTCCCTGCTCCAAACATGGGGCTGTGCATCCCTTTGGATGAGAAGAAGACCAGGAGCAGGGGGAAGGCATTTCCCCCACCTCAGACTGATTCTTTTTCTCATCACAAATTTTGCACTTTGCAATTTTTTGTTAAGTTTTGCTCATGATTCAAAAGAAAAAGCAAGTCTTGGTTTGAGTACAGGGTTTGCAGCATTTCCCTCTCTTCCCTCTGGCTCCAGCAGGATGCACCTCATCCTCCTCTTTGTTTTTAAGGACCTTAAAACTCTCTTCCAGGGAAGGACAAACACAGGGGGTTTTGTGAGCCACCAAAAAACTTGCTTAGCAAACATTTACAGTGGATCTACCAACCCTGAGTGTCTCCTCCTTCCCCCCAAATCCCTGAATTGCCATTTTCCAGCAAACAGCCCCTCTTTTCTCAGCTTTATCCTATTTCTGTGGCACAATTGTGAGGAGCAGGACACGTATGAGAGGCTCTGACACTGCTCAAAATGCCACTCAATGGCCATAATTTATTTTCTCCTGCTTTTCTACAACCCAGGAGCTGCTCAGGGCCCTCTGAGACCAGAACCCTCTGCTCCACGCTCACAAATCTTTGTATTTCTGATCTTACCACCTTAAAGAAGAAAAGAAGGAGAAGGGGTTCAGTTGCCCTTAAATGGTGTTTTCCCAATTCTCTAAATGTGTGAATTGATGCCTGAAAATTTTCAGGTCTACATGTTTGTTTGTACTGTCTGTATATAAAAAAAAAAAATTAGTTAAGAATAACACCTAATTAATTCGAGCTCTAGTCAGAATTTTTAGAAAAATTACAGGTATTAAGGCATTTCCTCCTAAAAAATGATTTGAGTTCAGTTTGGTACTCGATAGCATTTCCATAAGAAAATATAATTATAACAAACAGTTCATTGAAGGTTGAGTTTGAATAGGTTTAGTTCTCCCTGACCAGCCCATGATTCATTTCAGATTAGGAACACAACATGCCCATGTTCAAGGAAAAAATTTACAAAAATTATGGTTTGAGTTGAGAATTTAATCTTCTTAATAAATGAAAGCTTTTTTGCAATGAATCTAATTTCTAAAATACCAACATTTAAATGTCCACCCTTAAAAATGATAATTTTTTTAAATTTCTGTTAAAACGTGGAATGCACTCAGCTCCATTTAATAAAAGCCATCCTAAAGGATGTGCTTCCCTCAGAGCTCCATCTTTTGTCCTGTGCACTGACTTTCAATTAAGAGTCATCTTTGGGTTTTTTCCATATCTGGCTCATGATTAAAACTAATAATAAAATCCTACTGTAACTTCTCCCATTTTCCAAAGACTTATTTCACAGCGAATTTTTAGTGAATTATAAAAAAAAATCGAGGAGGCTTCAGGAGTTTGAAGCCAGTGTCAGCTTATCCAGGGCAGGATTTCCTCCAGTTTTTAATAGAACATTTTCACCTTTAACTAATCTCAACCCAGGATCATAATGCAGAAGGACATGGAAAAAGGAGCTGGTGGAAAAGTAAGGAAGTGGTGCTTGAGCACCAAACAGGTTTGTTTCATGCTTGACCAACTCTCATTTTCATAAATAAAATGTAATACAAACTCCTTGTATCTCCTTTCTTCCCAGCTGCCACTGACCTGCATTAACCTGGCTACTCAATACTCTTGGTTTTATCTTCCCAACACAAAAGACACAGAAGTTCTTTTTTTTTTCTCCCCCTCTTTTCTCTTTCTCCTCCTCCTCCTATTCAGCTTCAGCACCATTTGGGAGGACGGAAAAACTAATTGATTTTCCCTAATGATGTCTCAGGGAGCAGATCAGGTTGACTGTGGGCAGCAGCTGCAGTTTAATTTGTGAGTGTGCAACTGAAAATTAGACACTCCTTGGATTACTGCACCTGACCAGGGGCTTGGCACTCTCTGATGTGCCTTACAAAAATAAGCCTCACCAAAAAAGTCTAGAGAAATTCTAATATCTGTGTGGCTGCAGAGAAAGAAAAGAGAATGGAGATCCATCCTTATTTTTTGAAAACTTATATCAAAGTTCGTCCTTTTCTTAAGGAAGTCCAGGAAAGCTCAGTTCAGAGTTACTTCAATGTCATTTTTGCATTTGATGGTGCTAAACCCAACCTTATTGCTCTGGAATTGTCTCAAGAACCAAAAAAGTGAACCACAAACACTGAGAAAAAAAAAAACACATCAATTTGAAGCTCCTCCTTAGTGGTTCATAATCCAAAATGCCAGGAAAGTATCAAAGTATTAAGATTCAGAGCATTTGGAACCACATCTTTAATTTAAGAAGGACAATTTCAACTTAAGGAGAACCTTGATCTGTATTTTCACCTTAAAACTGACAGTGTGTATGAATGTTGTTAGACTTTTATTTTGTCTCTTCTAATACTTCACATGTTTAAACTTGAGTCACTTCACTCCAGAATATGCTTAGTCTCTCTTAGAAAACAACAAACCCCATATTTTAGGTGTTCCTAAAATAGAAAAGAGAAGCCAATGTTTGGCCCATTAGATTTTTCCATTTGAAATCATTAATATTTTGCAATCTGGATGGAGCTGTGGATATTTGTACTCTGAAATGTCAGCCAGCATCTTACAACTTCACATAGTTGTCATCATTTTACAGACCTCAGGTTCATATTACCAACTGGCAGGAATGCTTTTTAGGTTACCTAAGCACTCCCTTTTCTCCTCTCTTACCCAAATTCTTAAATTTCAAAACAAATCCTGAGGCAAATTATAGTTTCAGGCAAAGATCTCCCCTTCATGTTGGGAGGGTAGATGTTGTGCACCCCCAAAATCAAGTCCTTAAATCAGGTACAGCTCTAAAACACCAGGGCAGGAGAAAACCTGAGGGGCATAAAAAAAGGCACCTAAACCCCACAAGGATGGCCATGGAATCCTGGAATGGTTTGGCTTGGAAGGGAATTTAAAGAATCCACCTCCTGCCACAGGCAGGGGCACCTTCCACTATCCCAGGTTGCTCCAAGCCTTGGACACTTCCAGGGATGGACAATCCATGCCAGGGCCTCCCTACCCTCGTGGATTGTTCCTGGATGAAAGGACACAGGCTCTGGGGTGAAGAGTAGCCAATGCCTTGGTTCGAGTGGTAGCAAAAGCTGGACATGGACATTATGAGATATATCTCACATATAATCTATCCAAAGAAAAACTTCCATCCCATCTCCAAGAACTGGAAGTTGCCTCCAAAGCCAATGTTTGTAAATCCTCTGCTTTCAATGAAAACGTATTTTATGGATGTCAGAGGGAATCCTGAGCTGCATCCCAACGTCAGCAACTCTCAGGGAATGCTGAGCTTCCCCTTGGGCTCCCCTGCCACGTGTGTGAACCCCAGACACACAAGGCACAGCTGCACTCAAAGCCTTGAAATGTTTCAGAAACTTTGACCATTTGTCAGGTTCCTACACTGAAAGCACTTTAATCAAACAATGTTACAAACTACAGCCCCTATAAGCCACTAATTCCATTTATTCCTGTCTTTCTGGAGTCCATCTGGGAGGGCTGGAAGGAGAAAAAGGGAGAAAATTCACCATCCTCTGGGTCCCCACAAGAGGAGAGGGGGGATGGCTAATGCAGGTCATCTACTCTGTCCTCTGGCAGGGTAAGTTCATTTTCCTTTGCATATTTATTGCCCAAGCCAATATAAAAAGCTTTCTCTGTCCAAATACCAAACCTTTTGCTGCTTTGAGCTCCGAAAGTGAGAGGATTTATCACTTGTGATTCTGTGCTGTCCTGGATTAGCAGGAAGAGCTGCACAGCCCAGCCACTGTTGACATTCCTGGCATGTATGGATAGCACAGGCAGTTTACATTTACAAGCCAAAAACATAAAGAAGAACCTTTTGTAAGCATTTGCTTTTATTGTGACATCTCAGCTGTGCAGCTGTGCCGTGATGTCCGTGCCAAGGAGATGAAATCATCAACTTGTTTGAATTCTTGCTTTTATCAGAGCAGAGCTCCATCATAATGGGAGGACTAACTCCTTGCCAGGTTAATTGCTGTGAATTTGTCCTTTGGAGGAATCCTTGGGCTCGACTGTCAGATGGCATTTCTACAATACCCATCCCACTGCACCAGCATCAGGGATTTTGGAGAGCACTCCTGCAAACTCTGCAGTGCTGCTCTTCCCTTTGTCCTGTCAGCTTGGTGGGCTGATTTTTCAGGTCTAGGAGTCGCCCTTGAAACCTCAGCCAGGTGTGACTCACCCTAGGTTAAAACAGGGATGAAAATATCACTGAAGGGGTTTAGGAAAAGGAGGAGTGACCAGGTCCTCATCTGTGCTCATCCCTGAAAGGCAATTCCCCAGAATTTTACAGTTCATTCCCCACTCTGCCTGAGCAGGTCATCATGTGTTAAACTACTAAAAGAACTTCATAGAATGAACACTTTTAAAGTTATCCTGAGATTCAGGTATTGAGGATTAAATAAACTTTTTCTGCACCAAAAAAAATTCATCCACTTCCAGACACAACTCCAACCAGGGTTGTTTTATCCTCCACTCTTTTCGTGGCGCCAGGAGTCCGATGTAAGAGGAAATGTAATTCTGAAGCAAATTGTGTCACCACGGCAGTCGGTGTCATCCCAGGGGGATTCATGTGTGTTTATGTCTTTCCTCTAAGGCTCCAGATCTTCCTTGTAAGAAGCAAAAGACAAATATTCCCAGAGAGGGAGAGGTGTGTGGCTGAACAAACACTTTGCTCAGGGCCAGAAGGCACTAAGGAAAGGGGTGTAGGAAGGGAGACAGCTCAGAGAAGATGTTGGGGGGAAACCATATAAAACACATGGAAATTTCTGAAAGCAAGGATTTTACCTCTAGGAATTATGTGCAAACATGATCCTTCCCTGCACTACAAATACTCCTCTCTTTATAACAATTCATGAGTGCAGGTGATATGATGGCACTGGAATGGACAAACTCTCTGTAACTGGCCAATTATTGCAAGGAAATTGGGGATTGAACCAGGAATGGATGTCCTGGACACAGAACATCCCTCTGTTCCCCCTTGATACCATGGAAGAGGTGTGTCCATGCTTTCCTCTGCTGCCTCTGTAGCTTAGAAGGGCTGTTTCCACCAGTTCTCTTAATTTTGGAGAGCTCTCTCATACACCTTCCAGTCCCTAACTTTCTCCATTGTAATTCCTGCAAACTCCTTCCAGCCATTCCAGCTTTGCTGTGTGGAACCTGAGCAGACAGGGACAATTTCAGAAGAGTTTGCAGACACAGGTAATAGAGTCTGACAAAGAAATGACTGCCAGGTTCTATGTGGAAGAGCAATGAAATGCCAAATACATCACTCAGCTCCACATCCAGGGTCTGGCTCCTCACCCTCTTATCTCTGAAATGCTTTTTGAATCCCTGCCCTGCTCAATACAAGTGAAATTATTCTAATTGCACAGTTTCGAGGAGTCCCTGGTGACCTACTAGATTCTGATCATTTCCTAGTTCACTGCAAAACAATTTCACATGTAATACAGATCACACTAAGGGTCATGAGCTCATGGAAACTCTGCAACTGTCTTGAAATCTTTGTATTCTCTCGAGCCTGGGTCACATTTGGGGATGGATAAAACAAACATGATGAACCTCCCGTTATTTTTAAAGTTGGCTTCTAGGTATTTTATTCTTCTTCATCTCAGACTTGCATCCTCTGAGCAAACAGAAATAGATCTGCTCTTTTCTTTATTTCATTTTCAGATGATGATGAATTAACCAGGTTGTGCCTGTCAGCTCTGTTTATTAAGATGGACCAAACCCAAGCCCCAGAACCCAAACAACATTGTTAACCAGAGGAAGTACAGAGTTGGAGCCAGACTTTATACCTGTTTTCCCTTTTGGATGTACCAAATCCAAATTTTAGGGACATCTTCATCAGGTTTTGATCTATTTTTAATTACTAAGAGGACCTGCAGAACAGTCACAGTCTGTAGCTCAGGAGGAGATAAAATGCAGATATAAAGATTTGGCTGGTCTTCAACAATCTTGTTTCCACAGTTGTGCAACAAAGACTGTTTTTATGGCCACTGTGGTATAAATTAACCATCTAAACAGGCACAGGAGGATGGATAAAGTAGCAGGAAATGGATACAGTACCTTCAACCATCATTTTCTGTCTCTGCAGGTGACCCAGCCCAGCAGACTCAGCCAATGACTCTTTCCAGGTAAAATTGTCCAAATCTGTAGGAACAGAAATATTGGGAATGTTTTTCTCTCCTTGACTGTCTCATGCTCTGTGGTTTGTTGCATCCCTGAACATCTTGCCTCTAAGTAGAATTCAGTACAACTGAGGCCATAAAATTCCAGAGCCAATGATGTGAAATGACCACTGTGAGTGATCTCTGTTAATGATCTCTCACTGGAGGAAATGGGGACAAACCCTTTGTGTCAAAGGGTTATTATTTTATGTCTTGGAGGTTGACTCTTCACCCCAAGGCTGGGGGGTTCCTCCTCCTGCTGTCAACTTTTGAAAGCAAACTACATGAGGAGGAGTCCCTGTGAGAGCCCCTGGGATGGGTAAGATGAGCTGAATTCATGCCAGAGCTCCACCACAGACTATTCCCTCACCTCAGACCAAGATGGTCCCACAGAGTGCCCAGCTGCCCCTTTTGGGATGTTGTTGTTGGTCCTCTCTGATCCCAGGAAAGTCTCCCCACTGCTCCCTGCCTTTCCAGTAGCATCACAAATGCTTGGGAAAGAATGGCATCCTGCCGTCCTCTGCACAGCTCTGAGGAAAAACAGAGGTCTTATGCCCAGACTGAGCCTTTGGGGTCTTCTGGAGAAGAATTCAAATCAAAAATAACCTTGGATCACAACATTTATAATCACAGCACTGACACAGAAAGCTTAAATCTCTCCCAATCCCTTGAATCCAACGTGCTCCAGTTTACAATTGAGAGCAAAGCTGGGCAGGGGATGGAGGATTTTTTTTTATTCTAAATTAAACTTGGACTGGATGTTTTGGTGAACTTGTCTGTTTTATAATAAATATTTTCCCCCTAAAATTATGGAATTGTCTGTTTCATTTCAAACTCTTTCTTCACCCCGGGATTCAGAAAGAGCAATGGGTTTTTAATGTGGAAATTTCTTGCACAGGTTCGTTTGTCCCTTGAGCCAAATCCCATTTTATGCTTCTTAAAGATTTATTTATTGATACTTTTTTGGCCCACCTGATGAGTTACACAACTACATATCACAGATGGGATGTAACCAACAGTTTAAAAACCTTCTGAGAAGTGGCTCAAAGCAGCCAAAGAAGCTTTATCAGCATCACACTGATTTATTTAGCACATACAATGATTTACTGCAGCACTTGGGTTATGCTTGCAGAATTTTTGATATTTTTTTTTTCAGCTTTTTTTGGTCTCTTCTGAAAAGACATGCACAGCCACTATTGTTTTCTATTCTAATCTTTTCAAAATGTAAGGGTTTAAATCATCTCTAATAAATAAAAACTTTCAGTTGAAACATGGCAAGGAAACTTTTCTCCTTCCAACTACTCCTGACCACATGGCACATTAAAGGTTTGGGGTTTTTTTTCTGTTTTTTTGCTTCTGTTTGTTTTGTAATTAAGAAACTACTTGAATGAGATATAGATAGATATATGTATTGCCAGTTTTTGATCCTTTATTACTTATAAAGCCAAACTTCTTTGAAGTTTCTCACACATCCCATTAATTTTTTTCCCTATTGCATTCTAAATTTCCTGTTCTTAGCTCAAGCTGGAAGTGCTGAAATGGCAGAAGTCATCAGTATTTTAACTCTCATGAAATTTCCAGTTAAATTTTGGCAGCCTGGAAGGCTAAAATGAGGACATTTTGGAGAGGTATCTAAATTAATCTTTTCATACCTCTGTCATTCATCAGCGGGGAAGGACTGGCTACGGAGGCATTGCCCAGAGCATTTTGGGGATTGGAGCATTCCTTTGTTATTGGGAGCTGACCCCGTGGCTGCTGCAGAGACAATGAATGAGGGGATGCTCCTTTACCTGGAAGAATTAAAATTTTAGCAGCATTCTTTATTATAAATCCTCTAATTATCACAAATCCTGCTGTAAGTGGGGGAAGTGGTTTCTGGGCTGATGGTGTTTGGTTGGAGGTTGGATCTGATGGTCTCGAAGGTCTTTTCCAGCCTTAGTGATCCTATGGTTCAATGATTCCATGAGGTGGGGTCAGTCCTAGTGTAAAAATGAGAAGTCAAAGCTCACAAGAGTCAAGGATTTTTTTAAATACAATGGCAAAGTCACAATGAAGACACACAGCTCTTGACTTCTCCTCTAATGCCAAGACCACCAAGAGCATCGTTCCCTTCCCTTTGGGAGGAAAAGCTGCTGGGTCACAGCTCCTGGGGCAGCTTTTCCAAGGCTGTGGCTGTTGGGATTTTGAAAAATACTCACTTGTGGGGGAGTGTGGTGCCTCCACGAGCTTTTCCAAAGGAGCCCTTCTGCATCATGGAATCTTTTCTCATGGTTTGGGGCGTTTAGAGCCCTCTCACAATTCCAAGTCACCCTGTTGCTTAAATGCCTCCAGTGCCAGCCATGGAGTGAGCAGTTGGAGACTGTTTCAAGCTCTTCAAGTGCAGCTCCAGTCAATTTTCCAATTGATAAATAAACTGTGGATAACTCCCATCCCTTCCATTTCCAAAGACATAAACAAGTTACAGACCATTCTGGGTTTGAATCCCAACCAGAGCAGCAAAGTCCTGAAATCCAACACATTATCTCATGCTAAATACACTCCTGTTCTATATGATTAATCTGCTTTCCACCTAATTGAAGTGTGACACACAAAGCAAAAGATGTTAATTGAATTTTATAGCTCGTGGAAGTTGCCAGGTTGTTGGGAGATAATTTTGCTGAGGGATAACTTATCTTTTCAAGCTTTATTTCTCCTTAGGGTTGGAAGCACTGAAAGAGAACTCACTTGGAGAGACACACATTTATTTATTGGCTTTGGTTTCTTGCAGCTAATGGCTATTTTATTTTTCAGAAAACATGTCTGGCTCGGCTCTTAACTACAGTTACAGTAAAAATCTCATAAAAGAGAAAAGAAACTGGTCACCAAACCTCTGAACTTGAGCCTTATCTCAGATTTAATCTCAGTTTGAAATGAGAGATGACTCCTGACCTCTCCCAGTTGAACCTCCCATCACCTGCCAGACTTCTTTTCTCAAATACAGCTTTTATGTCTCCTTGTAACTGAGACTGCATTTAATTTACAGTAATCCCTGCTAGGAAAGATTGCTCTGAACTCGTGCTTTGCTGCACATGATCAATTAAGACAGGAAAAGAGCTGATTAAAGAGAGTCTGATAGTGGTGACTGTTATAAACCACTCTGCATTGATCTGCGTTGTTTTGAAGGGGTTTTTTACACACTGAGTATCGATCCCCATATAAAAATAAGACAATTGAAAGTTAATTGCTTCTTCTGCAAGTCCATGCAATGTATCTAAAATGTGGAATGTGATCCTCAGTACACACATGACAGTGTCAGAGGGGCAGAAATTCTGTTCCAGAGAGGTGAGAACTCTCCAGCATTTCAAAGACACTTATGTGGCAAAACCTTTGCCTGGAAGATCAGATCTCAGAGGTCTCTTCCCTAATGTCTGTGTCACCAGCTTGAACATCAGCTGACAGAAAAGTATTAAAAAAAAAAAAAAAAAAAAAAAAAAAAAAAAAAAAAAAAAATAATGACTTTNNNNGAAGGAATTTGATGCTTTGAAGACAGGAACTCAGCTTATTTCCTTCATGCCACAGGGGCAGGTAATTCCTGCTCCAGCCTGGTCTGTGCACTGGGGAGATAAGTTTGGGAAAAAAATCTCTATCTATGTATGTGTGTCATCTGTAACAATCTCAGCAATTCCTTGCAAGCTCTTGAGAAGTTGCACTTCATGATTTCTAGCAGATTGGTTAATTTTGGGTCCACCACTGAGAAAAAAAGCCATAAATGGCACTGATAACACAGCTCATCACTTCTTATCAAGTGAATACCTGTTTCCATGTGCAGGAAGAGCCAGGAGGCTCATTGGCAGGTTTATTAGAGGAGTTAATAGCACTTTTATTAATGGACCTGCTAAATTTTCTTCCTAGTGGAGTTGCCAGGCCTGCAGCAACCCAGGACCTATTTTCCTTCTTGTTATGCTTTTAGCCTTAGTGTTCCCCAGGGGCACAAGGTCAATTTAATTAAATAAAGACAGTAGTCAATTTGGAACTGGTTTTTTAATGCAGAATATGGGAAGAGAAAAGAGAAAATCTTAAAAAGATAAAAGGAGATAAAAGGACAAGATGGTATCATAAAATGCCAGAATGGTTTGGGTTAGAAGGGACCTTAAAGCCCATCTCATTCCACCCCCTGCCATGGGCAGAGACACCTCCCACTATCCCAGGTGGCTCCAGCCTGCCCTTGGACACTTCCAGGGTTGGGGCAGCCACAGCTTCTCTGGGCACCCTGTGCCAGGGCCTCCCCACCCTCACAGGGAAGGATTTTTTCCCAAAATCTTTGTCCAAGGAGTAGGAGAAAAACTTCCTGAACTCCTCAGAAGGTCTCTGGTCCAGCCCCCTTCTTGTATTTTTCTCCCTTGTGACAAAGCCACCAGCTGGCAGAGGACAGAGTGTCAAAGCACAGCCAAGTACAGTCTGTGGTTTTAAAGTACATCATCCTCATCCCCATTATGAGGAAATATAGCTCCTTATAATCCCATCACACTCCTGCCTAATTGTGAACAATCTGCTGGGGCCTCAAGAGAGAAACCCTTGAATCTGAAGCTGCTTCCAAAGAGAATTTGCATTAAAGCCCACGATTGTTCCCTGTGTTTTATGCAGAAATCACCCCATCAAACAAGAAATTCACACACAACATTTGTTCATTGAATGTTTTGCTGGTGCTACAATTCTGTCTTCCACAGGAGAATGAGGAAGAAGCAAAGCAACAAGAACACGTTGGGAGGGGAGAATCCCTGATTCTGCTCGGGAATGGGAACTGAGGAGCAGAGAACAAAGCCTTTTGTAGAATCACAACCTACAGCCCAAACCTGTGTATTTCCACATCATTAATCCTTAATGATTTCATAAGGAAGAGTTGATAAGGAATCCTGTCTATTAGACACCAGTTTCAAAGCACTAATCCAGGGTCCTCACACACAATTCCTATTTCTGAATTCATGAATAATGTGGACAATGTGTTTGATCACCTGCCTCCACCAGCAATTTTCTGCTGTACCATGCAAGTACAGAATGTACAATTCTAATGAGCTGCTTTGCCCAGCTACTTCCAATGTTTTGCACATGCCAGCAAATGTAAATACACAATTAGGGCATGTTTAGTTAAAAGGCAAAGAAGATAAAGTACAACTATTATTAGCCAGAACAAAAATCTTCATTATCTTCATCCATATTGAGGTCTAATTAGGTTTGTAAAATGTGCAAATCAGCTCAGCTGATGATTTAAGGTTTGGGAGACAGTCCTGCGTTGGAAAGTACAACACTGACTGTGCTGATGGTGTGGGGGACTGTGGGTTTGGGACTGTTGTTATTGTGAGCTGTTGTCTGCACACACATGAACCAAATGGGAAAGTCATTAGCAAATTAGGAAGTTGTGTTAGCAGGAATTAGAAGAGTAGTCACAGGAGATCTTCATTTGAGATGAACCATATTAAATGTCAGTTGTGTCAGATGGTTTCTGTTGCTTTATGTCTTTCTGTTAAATGTAGGAAGTAAATAAAATTCAGCTCATTATCAGCTCAGTTTGATGACTGAGGAAAAAGAGGAAAAGGATTTTCTCTCCCTCTCTTGTTGAGCATTTGCCCATTCCATATCTAGAAATACTGCATTTCTCACTGCTCTATGTTGCCTGGGAGTAAAATGTACTTAAAGACTTGGTGCCAGAGGAGATAAAAAGGAACTTTCTTCCAGGGAATTTGAAATGTTTGTGGCTGTGGTGAGTGTTTTACTTTCAGGTACATCAATAAATAAGTTTAACACGTGGAGATAAATCAGTGACCCACCCAGTAAACTGATTACCTTTAAAGCAAATTCGTACTTACAATAACAGCACTATTAAAACTATATTTTAGTTAAGTAAAATGTAACTTTATTAGTATTTCATCTCTTTCCCCCCTTCTTTACCACTTCTCCTGAATTTTAATTGTGGTTTCTTTCCCACGTCTCTCCAAATCCGAGTAGGTTTCAGCAAAGCAAAGCAGAGAGTAGCAATCAGCAGCTAATGAGTGCTGCAGTCTGATCTCAGGCCCAGATAGGCAGGGTTTGCCTTGTTAAACGTGGCTGCAAGTCTAGGAAGCTAATTAAATCTAAGCCCATTCTTCTCATCTTCCAGGTACTCGGTGGCTGTGGGATATAAGATCCCTAAATAGGCTTCTGTTTCCCTGAGCCTTTAACTGTGGCAAAGCAAGGAGCCCTAAATGACATTTCATCTTCCTCGAGGTGTTGCTTGGTGCTAATTAGCCTTGGGACCTTATAAAAAGGAGGGAAAGTGAAGGAAAAAGATTTCTGTGGAGACTGGTTTCTTGCCCACTCTGTAGAACTAAGCCCTCCACGAGTCTGTCATTAGGGCTGCTGGGACATTTATTCTCCCTTTGTGGCTGTTCCAGGGATGGACTCTGCATTTATTAACACAAATGTGTGTTGCTGCTTCAGTGGATGTTTTAGCAGAGTGACTTTCCTCACTCTGTAGCCAGGACTGTCTGTAACATCCCCAAAGCAGAGGGGAACAAAGAGCAGAATTTACCCTCCCCAGACTTTGCTAGTTTGGCTCAACCAAGGAAAACTTCCATCCTGGAACAGGGTTTTTCTGATACAACTGGTTTCTTATATCACTATAAACAGCAATAAAGCAGAGCAAATGACCTAGTCTCAAGGGAAAGTGGGCAGAGCTGAATCAAGCCACGGTCCTGGTGTCCCAACCTCGACTAAATTCCCGATGTCGTAATGGGTGGAGGAATGGGAAGTGTCCTGGATTCCCCGATAGCCTCAGCCCTACGTGCTCAAACACTCAGACACTTTCTAATAAAGGGCTTTGGGAAACTGGATGTGGATTTGGCCTACCCAGATACCCGCTTTTTATTTACTTTTTAGGTTTTACTGTTCCATTTACTGTGAAGGAAGGAAGTGGTGAGAAATCAGGTTCCATGCCCAGCCACAAAGGCCCAGCAGCTGACAACATTCCCAGAGTCCCAAGGATGGTCATACTCTTGGCAGGCTGGTGTTTGCAGCAGGCTCACCTAAAAGTGCTGTGAAAGCCTTCACAACATGGCAAAGTACCTCTTGTTTGTGGATCTCCTACCCGTTGTTTATTCAATTTCCGACCGTGGAATTATCCCGTGCACTTTGGGAACTACGTAATCCCAGTCAGTCCCTTCATTGTTTGGGGTGACTGAATCCAAAGCTTTGGGGCTTTTTTGGGTCATGTGTGCCAGACCTCAAAGTGACCTTAACTAACAATCCCTTGTTTCTCTTCCTCTTTCATGTACTTACTTTCCAGGATCAATCTCCTTCCAAAAATAATATTAATTTTGGCACCATACCCTGCTCTGTTTCGCTCTGGTGTGTGTCTGGAGCAGTGAGGATAAGAACAAAGCTCCCTGTCTTGAAAACACTTTTCTTCCAGCCACAGTTGGGTCCTTTTCTTTACGTATTTTGTATTTCTAAAGACTAGATGAAGTGATTAGCTGTAAGAGAACTCCACGTCCAGCACTAGTGACTGGTGCAGGATCCATCAGGGCTTTGCTGGGTTTGTTCCATTACCTTTTCATATTCCTCAAACATGAAAGGAAATCATCACCAGTGGCACTAATGCACAATCACTTTGTTGCAACTTTTGAATGCATTCTGCATTAAAAACAATAAATCACAAAATAAGTAAAGTGAAGATTAATGCACAGATACTGGATTGTAGTGGGACAAAAATGGCAGGAGAGGCTAATCCTGGAATACTGTGCTCTGCTCTCATGGCTGCAATAAGAACCAGTAGCTGGAAGCTACTGATTATAAAATCATAGCAAGAAATTAGATGAACATGTTTAACAGCAAAGTGACATTACCACTGGAGACAAGTTACTGCAGGAGTCAGTGGACTTATTTATCACTTCAGAGCAAGGCTGGATGCCTTTCTAGAAGATATTCCAGGCTAAAAGCCTGGACTGAGTTTTGAACTGGGGGAAGGAACTGAGCCAAGTGACATTTCACCTCTCACCTTAAACTTTCATGAATCAGATGAAGAGATTTATTCCTTTGAATGCACAAGCTTGAAGCCATGACAGAGTTTATAGCCCTGGGTGGACTGCAGGGTAGGTGTGATGGGATCACAGTATTTGGTCCCAGTGAGGAAGGACAGGGGAACTCCCTGAGCTCTGTTTGAACCCATGAGTTCTGTTAACACCCCTGAAGGGAGAAGGTGCTGCTTCCTACTTCATTCAGCAGCTCTGAGGAAGTCATGTCTTCTTCCCTGTCCCCCTGCAACCAAAAGGGTTGAGCTATAAACTCCACTGGGGGGCTAAGATTCCCAGGCCATCAGCCCCTTTGTCTCATCCCCAAGCCCTTCAAAACTTCCCAAACTATGGATACAATCCCTGCTCCCCAGGGAGGTCTGGTCACCATCAAACCACCAGCAGCCCAGGATGGGGGTGGCTGCTGTCATTTGTCCTCTGTTTTTGTTGATTTAATAACAGGAACTGATCCACGTGCTGTGCTGTGATTCCAGAGAGAAGGGTGGGATAGGATGGGCAGCAGCAAAGGGATGCAGAGGCGACTGTTCCATTTGCAAATGGCAGGGCAGGGCAGGAAGGGGGAAGTGGAGAAGTGTTAATGCTCCATTAGCTTATCTGCTGGGTGGAATGCAAGGGCTGGGTTTTTCTTTTCATGTCTCCTATTGACAAACATTGCTGTCCTTGCTCTTCCTCTCCTGGGGAAGAGCTGGTTGCTTTCCCTCCTTCCCCCCCTCTCCACCCAAGCGCTGGACAGTGCAGATGTTCCAGCTGCTGATGTTTCTCTGGAGCTGGGAGCACCTGCCTCAGCACTGCCCAGGCTTCTCCAGGACACATCATCCCTGTTTCACATCCTGAGTTTTGGGGAGAAATCGCACTTTTTGCCCTTTTGCAGACTGGAGTGATGGTAATTATCCCCATTCCCTCAGCTGGTCTGACCTATTTTCCCTGCCTGTGGTTCTCTGCTTTCTGGGAGCACTGGTGCAGTAAAGAGCCTTCTCTGAGCCAAGTACTATTAATTTAGAAGAGAGATTTTTATTTAGAGAAAAAGACTTTTAAGAGAAAACAGATTTCAAGGGCAGTAAATCACTCTGTGTCTCTCTTCCTAATTCTTACTTATCCCCTGATATTAAATAGATGCATCTGAAGTTTTTTAGACTTTCTAGTGACTGCCTTTTTCTGGACATCCCTGAGCTGCTGATACCCTTTTGATCCAAGGGGGCCCAGCTCTGGGATGCTTTAGACCCAACTGTGGCTCAAGAGCTGTTTCAGTTTGGCTAGACCTTGAAATTAGTCTGTACCCTTGTAATTGAGTTGTCAGCATTTGCTGAGAGATCATTTATTGTGTTGTCCTGCTCGTTCCCTTCCCATTCAGACAGGAAGGTCTTATACAATAACTTCACCTCGTGGAAAAGGTCATGTACAGAGTTCACAAAACACTGTCTCTATTCCTTTGTTTATTGCTTAATATCCCTGTGCCCATCCCATAAGCCACAAAACAGGGGAAGATATTTAAAAATACTCTCTGTTTTGGCACATTCCCCACAATTTGGCAGTATTTGGGTTGAGGCTTTTGGTTTACATTTATGTGAGTTTTGGAAAAATCAGGACAAAGCTCAGCTGGAGTTTCACAGAGAACCCCACTGCAGAATTAATGCAGGTTTTATAGGTCTTCATCCAGCCCATAAATCAGTTGAGGTTGACTTGAAACTCATCCCAGGGATGCCAAGACAGCCCAGAAGCCCCAGACTGACCCAGACCTTGTGCAAAGCCCATCTGTCCCCGTTCCTCCTCTGCCACTGACTTTGTCACGTCCAATCCCTTTGCCTTCGATGCTCCCCTGCCACCACACCTGCATTTCCCTGTGTGCCACCAACCCACAGGAGGTGACACCAACATCCCCACATCAGCGATGTCCCGTGGTAGCAACAGGCAGAGCTGTTATCGCTCCCTGCAAACTGTTCTTTCCTCTCCACATATTTTTATTTTTGAGTGTCAAATGTGGAAAACCGAACAGGATGATCACTCAGCATGTACCTTGTCTCTGCTGCCTGCTGGGAAGTCACAGCAAAAATGAAAAATGGGAGAGGGAGGAATTTAGAAAACACTGGATGGCTCAAAAGGCAACGGGACAAATTAAGTCCAACTCCGCTGTGGTTTTGCTGTCTTGATAGAATTGCACCAAGAGACAAATACTCAGATGTTCCACTGGTTTGTCAGCAGGCAATTGGTAAAAATCTTTTAGCACCTCTACTTAAAGAGTGATCATTTTTAATTCCCACAGAGCTCCTGTGGGCAGGACGAGGCGTTCCCCAAAGAGCACCAATGATCTCATCCCAGCTGACCCTACAGAGAATCCTTCAGCCTGAGCAGGAGCTCACTTGGCCTCAGCAAGTGCTCACTTAGCACAGCACAATAACTGCTTGATGTTCCCTTTGCTCTTGCATCAGTTTACCCACGAGGGTTTCCATGGAAATTAATACACAGTATCATACCTGCTGTAGCATGCCCAATCTGCCTTTTCTCCACGGGCTGTACCACATGCCAGCCCCATAAATCCTTGAAAAGCCTTGGATGTGTAGGATAGTCATTACCAGTGTCTGTAGAGCAAATCCAAACATCCCCTGGGTCTGGGCAGCTGTAATTACCCTACAGCCAGTGTGACTCAGTGCCCCATTCCCAGTCACAAGGTGTAACGTAACCCTTGCAGCCACGGGATGTTTTCCAACATCCAAAGCCTTTGCAGGGATTTCAGGAGTTGAATGTAGTTCAGCTGCTGTAAACATAGAAGCAGATTTTAGGTCAGGTTTGTTGGGAGCAGGCCTCTCAAGGAGTAGCTTTCCCTCCAGGTGAGAGGTCTGTGCCTTTGGTGACAGCACAAGGATTGTCCCCAGACAATCCCTGTTCCTGCACGTGGGGTCAGGCAGGTCCATGTGCCTCTGTCAGGTCGTGTCACAAATGTTTTGCTCCACAACCTGAGCCTCCTTCTCCTGCTGTGATCCTCTCTATGAGACACAGGCTGGCCCATGAATTATGAAACCTTCTGTGTCCAGAAACTGAGAAAAGGATCAGCCCAGCTCCTGGTGAAGATGGTCCATAGTGAGGTATTTGCTCATTTTCCCCCTGTATTCTGCTAGAAACAGCTTTCCACTCTCACATGCAGCAATATGTGACAGCCACCAGCATCTCTCAAAGGGGATCCACCTCATGGAGTGATGCCAGATCTCAGAGCTGCAGGAGCCCTGTGTGAGCCCAAGTGTCCTTAGAAAAGCTGTGAGACCACTGGGATGATTTCCTTTATTGCAAATTCAGCAAAGATCATAATTTTCCAAATTAGATGGGGCCACAAAAGACATAAAGGGAAAGATATGGACTTTAAAATTATCCAGAGAAAATGGATCAGAGGGTAGAGAGGGGTGAGAGAAAAAAAGATTAAAAGGAAAATCCAGGGTTAAAAGATGAGATACTGGTGGCCCAGCAGCAGGATAAAAGGATGTAACCACATTGTCATCCAATGAAATACTTTAATTGTCACTTCATCTCCTTAAAAACACCTCTGGTTTCAGCCACTATACTCCAGAATTAATCTAGAATTTACTATACTGTGTTGGGGTATTTTCAGTAGTAGAAACACTTTCCCCTGAAATTGAGTCCTTCAAGAAGTGCTTTGGAGAGGAATCTGATCACATTCAGAGGAAGACACATGATTTATTCCTCTGGCCACTCCTGTCAGTTGACTCTGCAGGTCCTATCATTATAACAATTAATTATGTCTTCCAGTGTTTACCCACGTTGACGCTGCAGGGACTGGAAGGTTATAAAGTGCCTGCCCAGGGCAACATCAATTCATGTCCTTCTGAAACCTCAGAAGGTACAGCAAGATCCCTGGAGCACAGAGCAATCCATGAAGTACTTCTGAGAATAATGACAATTCATTTGCTTTGCCCTGTAGTTTTAGTTTGCATTCCAAGCATGATTTTATGCAGGACTCTGGAATTTCTCATTAACTGCAGTACAACATTTTCTACCAGTTTCTGAGGCATTTTAGAAATTTTTGTAGCTGGGGCATGTGGCAAGAAGGGGTTGAAGGTAGACATAATTGAAATTAAGTCTGTTCAATTACACCAGTTCATCAAAAACATTTAGCCATAAGACAAATTCATTCCACAAACGACAGTGAGCAGTGACTGGTGACCTGACAGCTGTTAAAAACATCTGCCACCACAGTCAAGACCTATCAATGAAACCTCGAGCTGGCAGAAGGAGTCAGAGGCATCTGGATACCTCCATCCACCCATTTGCAGTGGATGGAAGCCTTGTAGGGTGTATCACCAAGGCAAAGCAAGGGAAGGGGAAGCAACACCAGCAAGATGATTAAATTCCATAATATTTATTTTTTTTCCCTAGAATCACCTCCTACAAACTGTCCATGTTCTTATTCTCTTGTTCCCTCTTAAATGAGAGACAGCCCAAATCTGCAAGTGGCTCACATGGTTTTGCACATCACTTTGTGGAAGGTTGTGTCCTGATTATGACTATTTATATGGAGACCTCACAGGAGTCTTCCACTATCTGAAGGGGCCTCCAAAGAACTTGGAGAGGGACTATTCATCAGGAAATGCAGTGACAGGTCAAGGGGGAATGGCTTCAAACTGAAAGAGTAGGTGTTGATGAGATATTGGGAAGAAATCCTTCCCTGTGAGGGTGGGCAGGCCCTGGCACAGGGTGCCCAGAGAAGCTGTGGCTGCCCCATCCCTGGAAGGGATTGGGTTGGAGCCACCTGGGATAGTGGAAGGTGTCCTTGCCCATGGCAGGGGGTGGAATGAGATAATCTTTAAAGTCTATTCCACACCATTCTGTGTCCCTTTCAACCCAAACCATTCCATTATTCTATATATCTACACACAAACACTTATATTTGAAACAGCACTTCTTTACCTCGTGCTCTTCAGCTTCTGAGTGGTGAACTGGAACAAACTTCAAAGAAAACACATTTCCATCTGTCATCTTCTAAGGATAAGCTGTGCAGCTCCCAGAAGGACTTTGATGGTGAGCAAAGTTGTTTTCTCCTGGAGGGACTGAGAAGGTGAAACTTATATCTTGCAGCTGCCTCAGTCATTCTCTTGAAGGCACGTTCACCTCGCTCCTCCAGCAGCAGCACAGAGCCAGCTCTGCCCTCCTGGTACTGCTTGTGCTGCCCTTGAGCTGAGCTCATCGGGGACAAGACCTGCTGGGCTTCTGTTGGAAAGGGGCTCGATGCCTCAGCTGCAAAGAAAAGAAACTGAATCACAATAGAGGTTGCTGGAGAGAGGGTTCTTGAAACCATTTTCTGTTTCCAATTCTGGTAAGGAAATAGGCAATTACTGTCTTAAAAAATTAAATGTCATGAAATTTCAAACTCTCTTTGTTTCTCATAAACATCTTGCAACTTGTGACAGAGGTTGCTGGAAGTCTCCCCTTATAGCAGTGCCATGTTGGCCAAGAAACATTTGATCTGTTCTCTAGCCTTTTCTTCATGTGGGTTGGACTAGTGTGTAGTTAGATAATAAAATCATCTGGTCAATTTAGCTTTACAAAATAAATTTGAGCCAATCAGTCCTCACTTTATAGCAGCTCCACCCAATTTATCCAGAGAAGTAGTTAAAAGTGGGATTTGGCCAGCACTAAAACATCATTTGCCAGCTGACTTCAGCTTTGCAGAGGGAGTCTGAAACCTTGCTCTGTGTGTCTCCAAGCTTTGGCTGAGGTCCAGCTCTACCTCCTGCCCAGAAAGGTTGGTGGGTTGGTGGGTGTGACCCAGGAGGGCTGTGTTTGCACATGTTGGTGTCTGAGTCACCTCCACACTTCACCAGGTCCTACGTTCTGCTGTAAAACATGTTCAGTAGGTTGGGCTTAAATGGAGGAGCAGATATCTGGGCATAGTCTGTCTTCAGATATTGTCTTAGAAGGTTTAGTTCCTCTCTAATCCAGTGTTATTTGGACTTTCAGCAGTTATGTTGTTGAGTTGAGGGAATACCCTGACACTCACTGGACACTGAGCATCAAACCCCAGGGCCAGATTTTTAGTTAAAGGGTCTGACAAAGCCACTAGTCCTTTGCAAAAGGACTTTCAGTTTTAAATCCAAATCCTCTGAATGAACTCCCTTGTTTCAAAGCCAAGCAGAAATTCCACCACTTTTACATGTGCCATTGGCCTGAACTCTTACAAAGCACCCCCTCCTTAGAAGCTGATGTCTCATTAAAGGAACTTTTCAGTGACTGTCCTGAAAGTCTGGGAATAGTCATTCTATAGAGTTCAAATTTGGAGATGCTTTATTCCTAGACATCTGCAAGGCTTGAAAACAGGGAAAGAAGAGGCAAATAGGTGTCTCCAGACATGCCATGCAACTGTGGACTGGAGTTTTCTTGGCTGTTAATACTCACTAGGAAACCATGGGTTGCTTTTACATCACCATGGTCGTATCAAAACCCATGGAAGCAGAGGTAGAGTCACCAACAGTGGTGGGACAGGACACTTAGCTTGGCACAGCACCGTGGGATTTTGTTAGAGATGGAGCCCAGCTCACCTCTCACTGGCCCCAGGCACTGGGAATTAATTACAAAGCTTGAGAAGAAAAGCCAATAAGAGGATTGAAATATTCCCACAGGTTTCTCTTGATTTAAATCTCCCAGATAACATAAAATACAATGCCAGGTAAGATAATACCAAGAATAGAGGGACACGGTGCCCAGTCTTCAGCCAACTCTTGTGAAGCTCCATGAGGTCATGCATGAATAGGCTCCAAGGGAAAAAAGGCAAAGTGTCAGTAGGGATGATGTTCTTCAATAGATCCACCTGTGATAAGCACATTCCAGTGACTCAGTGCAGGACAAGTAGGTGCTGGAATTCTCACATCCATGAAAAAATCAGGTAGGATAGAAAAATCCAGTAAATGCCTGGGTTTTTTTTTTTCCACTGGTTGCATTTAAAATTAAAGATAAGCATAGGAAGTCTGAGGCAGTAAAGAAGCTTCCAGTGCTTGTGGATATTTACTGTCACTGCAGGATGCTCTGCTCATGAGATAATACTTCGTAGTATGATGGGGGGAAAGAAATACACAAAATTGCTTCCAGTTGGTTCTGAGGTAAATCCTGAGTAACCAGAATCCCTGTCCTTTGATACTGTTCCAGATCACATTAGTTGTGCAGGCTGTGTTCTGATTCAGCGTGGAATTTGTTTTCCTCATCATGTGAGAGAGCAAATGTCCAGTCCAAGAAGGGTGATGTCAGCTCGGACACAAACGTGCTCCTGGAGGGAAACGATGCCACAAACATGCAAAGAGGGCTCAGCAACACGATCATTTCTGCATTGCCTTGTGGACAAAACCATCTTTGAAAGATTAATAACAAACTGAAAGCTCACTGGAAACATCTCCCTTGTTTGTTTTGGCTTCCAGAGCATTTCTAAGTGTAATTACAAGCAGTTGAGAAATGGAGAGGGCGAAACAATCTTGTGGTTTGTGCACAGGGCGGTGGCTCAGGAGACCTGGGTTGATTTCTAACCTCTGTCACGGTCCAGTGTCACTCGAGAGAAAAGAACCTAATCCATCTGCAGCTCATCCTGTACAAGCAGGGATGAAGCTGCCTTTGCCTTGCTGGTTCCTGGTTCCAGCAGCACCAGCAGCTCAAAGGTACCACGAGCCCTTTTGTGCCCTGCTGCTGTTGATGTAATTCAGGCAGAGCTAATGATATAGCCATTTTTAAGGGTCCCCTGTGCTCATAGATCTATAGAAAAGCCTCTCTTAACAGCACCACGCTGCTTCAGATGGGGAAAATGCAGCATTCCTGCACACAGCTGCACATCCTTTTAAGCCAGAGGATACAAATGGATTTGTGCTCCACAAGAATGAGTGTCTTCATTAAGATACATGTTTGCTGGGCAGTGACAAATCTTGCCTTCAGAACACAGTGATTAAGGTTTAATTTTATTCCGGATTACAGGCGGCTCCCTTTGCAAACCAGCCCTTGTCCAACTTTGGGCACATATTGCCTGGAAATGAACGTTCCCCTCCAACTGCTTAAGCAGCTTTGGATAAGAAATGATGGCTTCAGGAAGATTAGGAGCATAAGAGAGATCTCTGGGCTAAGAGGACGTTAAGAGAAAGTGCCACAAATGCTGCCACCTCTGAGGGTCTGAGCCCTCCAAGTCGCTTGGGAGAGTGGGAGAAGTGGTGGGAAAAGGATGGACTAATGAAACTGAGGAATTTACAGATGGTGAGCATGAAGACGGACAAATAAATGTGTGTGTGAAATTTATAGGCTTCAGGCTGCTTGGAGAACCAAATCAGTGGTTCTGGAGGTTTTATTATGTGGCAGCAGCCAAAAGCATCTCATGAAATTAAGTTATAGGTGTCACCTTCAACACAGGGAGAGGAATAAAGTCTGTCTTGCCAGGCTCAAGAGCTGAATATGGAAGATGGACACAGGGCTGGAGGAGAAGCAGGGCAGAGGGAAGGGAAGTGGTGCCTCCCAGGGCTGCCCAGCAGAGCTGGGATGCCAAAGTTTGCCACATTATCCAGTTCTCTGTTCATGCAGCTCTACCTCCACAAGTTTTCCTCTTAGGTACAGGCTTATTCTGCCAGAGAATGGTGTTTAAATACAGCATATCATTGTTTGTTCTTGAATACACACGGTCTTGTCCCTCTGAGAGCAGTGGGAGGAGGACAGTGTGGATTTCCTCAAAGTATTTCACCCTCACTGTAGTGACAGCTTTGATTTGTGAAAGAGCTTGGAATAAAACACTGGTCATTTTTCATGGAAAAGCCAGCGGACATAATTTTTGTGTGTTTCAAAGAGAACAGCAGAGAACTGAAATGCCTGGACACACCAATATCTCAGTGCCAAAATCCTGGATGGACATGAAACTTATTGTTTTCAACTCAGAGAAATAACTTTACAATAGTCCCTGATTATTCAGATTCTGCTTTTTTATTGTTTTCAAATATCTGCAGCTCTGCTCATCGATTTTTCACATTATTCCTTGGCTGTGTTCTCATATTCAATCGCTCTGCACACTTAATGTTTTGTTCTCTGGAGAGTTCTTTCATAAATTTTTATTATTTCCTCAGAGAAATTTTTTTTTTTAATGGTTCCAAAGGAATGTTATCACTGTGATATGATGTAGTGGGAGCAGAAAGCCAGACAGTGGAAACTCCTTTAACTGAATGCCATGGAAAAACCCCTCTGGCTTCCTGTCAGCCAAAGAAGGTCAAATACAGTCAGAGCTACAACTCTGTCAATGGATCCCAAATCCAGTATTTAATATTGATCTACAGCTCCAGAAACACCACAGTGACAATGGTGACAGTGGCCCTGACATCAGAATGATGAAATACAACCAGGACACTACAGTGACTTCATACCTGCTCTGGAACAGACCTGGGAAGGATCTTTGGTGTGTTTAATTGGTATTTTAATTAGTTTTAGTAATAAGCTTTTGTTGGAGGAGCTGTGTGCAGGCACCAGGTGGGATTGAGAGGAGCAAAGCTGGACTGTCCCAGTGCTTGGGGATATTTGGCATCAGTGTTGCAGGTGTTTAAAGCAGATCTTGGGCTCCCCTTGGCTCCCTGGCTGTGGGGAGGAGGTTTGATGGGCTGCCACAGGACATGCCCAGCAAGGCATTTGCCCAGAAGGTTTTTGGAGATCCATGTTCAACTTTGGAGATTTTTGGAGACTCATCTGTCTGTGATGTGTTTTAGCCCAGCCCTAAGCAGAGGGTAAGAGAAAGGTCCTCAAACAGCAATGCTGGGCCCCTGCACACACATGGAAAACCAAATTTGTGCCCAAGATTCCTGGAACATCCCCCTGGAGAGTGATGGACCTGCTGCCATCGCTGCCTGACAGTGCTGAGCCTGTGGATGTGCTTCCTGAATTTAATTAAATTCTAGAAGCAGCACCATTAATTCATACAAAGACCAACTGGAGCATCTTGGAGAAGAGAATGTTCTAAGTGACCATGGCTGTATTTAGGGAAATGGTTATGAGCTGATAGGAATTCACATGGCAATTCTTTTTTAATAAAATGAAGGGGGAAAGAAGAGAACTATTCAGATTTTTCCTTGAAAATTTTACAAAATTACTTTTCACATACCTCAATTATCTCCACCTTCATTTCATATATGAAAATCTGTGCCTACAGAATGACTCAATAAAAGCCAATAAAATGAGAACAGTATGAGACAGATCTTTGGATTGTAAAAATAAAGCACAGCTAAGGTGACATCACTGGGGCAACAGTGATTTATACCAGCTGAGGATCTGGCCCATAAACTGGGAATAACTCTTTCTGCTCTGTGATTTATGTTCTTCAGTTATTGACTCCTTAGAAATAAGCCCTCTGTTATAAACAATCTGGGAAGCAAAGAAGGCAATTGTGTCTTAATGAGACCATGGTTCAAAGCTCTGCCCTGGTACATTGACCCTTCTATAGATCAGAAAGTCTCCTTGATTTAATTACCTTACAGAACCCCAGACTAGACAGCTCCAAAACTCATTTATGCCCTGATCTTTCTTTCTTTTTTTTTTTTTTTATTTTGGTGCACTTTATAATAATTTACAATTCAGCCAAGGGACTGTTCGGGCAGCTGATGAGAATTGTTTAGAGGAGTTTGCAGTTTGTATGTAATTATATTTCTTCTTAAAGGAAAAAAAAAAAAAAAAGCACATTTTGAGACTTTAAAGTTCTTGTCTCCTTTCCCAAGCACAAATAATAAGCAGTTCTGCATTTAAGTGTAAAGGACTAGAAACTTCAAGGGTAGAATTAGGGGAATTTAAATCAGAGGCAAGGCACTGCACACATTGGAAATGTTCCTATTGGAAAGTTCAGAATTCAGTCTTGCACACAGCTTTCAGCAGATATTACAGGATTGTTCCACTAGGATTATCTCATCTACGAGGATATTTATTTTCCCCTTCCAATCTGTACTATAAAGCAGTGGAAATAATACAATGTTCCCTTCCATTCACAAGCAACTGCTCTCTTCTGTCTCAGGATGTCTCACAGCCTCTAATTAGATCTACATCTCAAAACATCCCCCAAAATTAATCAAACAACCAATATTACATCTTCATTTCTCCTGGAACAACATTGCACTACCATCAAACATACAACAAACAGCCCTGGCTCCTTTCTTGTGCTTCCTCAGTGCTGCAGCCCACGGGATTTCATCTCCCCCCTGGCAGGACGGGATGCTCAGAGGCATAAAATCCTGGAATTGTGGAATGGTTTGGGTTGGAAAGGAAAGATCATCTTGTTCCACCTCCCTGCCATGATCAGGGACACTTTCCACTAGCCCAGGTTGCTCCAAGCCCTGTCCAAGCTGGCCTTGATCCACCAAACCAAATGTGAGCCATCCCAGGAACCACTGCCACGGACTGTGGGATCACCCCTGTGCCCAGAGGTGGCTGATGGCCACTGGAAAAGCAGGGAAGTTGTCTTGGTGTTATCAGAAGTCTTGAGAAATATTCAGCAAACACCAACCTCCCTCCTGAACCTTTGCAAAAAATCTCCTCCCAAAGGTTTTCCCTCATCTCTGTGCATTCCAAGACTGTTGTGTTGTAGTTGCCAAGGTCCCTGCAGAGTTTAAAAGCTGAAATCCCAGTGCATTTCCATAATTTACAGTTGGTTTCCAGAGATTTTTACTGAAAGACACAATTCTCACTCACCTTTCTTCAGCAGTCCCTTCCATTCATCACCTACCCCGATTCAGGATCTGTTTTTTCCCTTTTCACTGAATCCTTCTCTCCCTGTACCCCACCCTTGGCATTTTCCAGTCCTTTTCTATGTCATGGCACAAGTCCCAGTGTCTGTCTGGGTCTCAGGCAGCTCAAGAGCAAGAGCCTGGTACAGGAATGGGTCGGGTCCTTCTGCCCTGGCCAGGAGCACAGTCCCTGGTGTCATCTTTAAATACTGTTGTTAATTACATTACCATTACTTTGGACCAATGTGCAAAATGAAACAGGATTTTGAACAGAAAACATCCCTATTTTAGTATATTTATGCTTGTAAATATATTTTTATTTAATTTCAAGTGCCTTTAGCAGAAATATCTACTCCCTCAGGAGTGGTGTCTCCTGGGCAGAGTTACAGTATATAATAAGAAAAAAAGCTTTAACCTGTTCTATATATTAGTAGTTAATAAGACTCTGCCTTCTTTCAACACAAATAAAATCTTATTACTCTCTAAGCTGAAATGTGTTTAAATGGAGAAAAGATTTATATTCTTCCAAAACAAACAATCTTCAAATGAAGTTCTTTTGCAATTATTTTAGAGATATTTTTGTGGGTTGGATGGGGGCCTAAGAATAATATTGTAGATTGTAAGATCTGACAATCCCAATAATTACACTGCTGTAATTAGCTTAAGCATCCCATTTTCCTCTGGGTATCAGGACTCCTTTTTTTCTCCTTGATTTTTAGAGTCTTTTTAATGTATTCTAGTTGAACGTTTAAGCTGAAATCACAAGCTCCTCTGGAAAATATAGTCTTGTATTTTTATGAGTGGAAAAGGACACAGGGAACTTGTTTCTCCCTATTAAAGTGATAATAAGTGTGTCTAGTAATAAGGAGGGGAGGGAAGAAAGAGAATAATGTGACAGTTGCAATGATCCTACTCTGTCACAAAGCAGGTATGTTCATAGTGGAACATGATCACCAAACTGTGGAGCTGCTCTGACATCTGGGCAGTGTGAGAGGTGTCACTGGAGGGGAGATTTTGGGGCACTCCCAAGGATTCCTGGCTCCCCTGAACCCCAGGCTGGATCTACTCTCTGATGCCAGGAAACATTCCCTTCCTTCCTCATGTTTTTCTTTGCCTCATTCAGTGCAAGAAAGGGGGAGAAGGGAGAATGTTTTAAATTCTGGTGATCAGTGGCAGGAGGCTCAGCTCTGGCACACACGAGAACAACCTCCAGGCTGCAAATTCCCTCCTGGCTACCTGGGTTTCTGCAGAGCTGTTGAACAGCCAAATTTCAGGCCCAGTCTTTGAGCCTTTGCTGCACAGCTCCTCACCCAGCTCCCAGGGATGCTGCACTGCACAGCACAGATGGGACCTGCTGAAGCCACCAGGGCTTTAGGAACCCAACCCCTGCAGGACACTGAGCTTAACTCAGACTTTGAAAGACCCTCTGGCCACCGTGGTGCTGCTAATGGTGCAAATCAAGGGACAGGACACCTTAGAGAGTGATATTTAAATGGGTGGCACTCAATGCCACCACGCTGCCTGACCTAGCTGGCACCTGGCAAACCAGCAGCAGCACAACCCCCAGAGAGAAAAATCCAGCAAGAAAACAGCTCTGTGCAGAAAGAAAAATGACACCAGTAAGAGCAGAGTGCCAAAGGGCTGCAAGCAAATCCTGGGCATTACCTGCCAAAATATGATTGGAATTATGCCTGTGAGTCCCTCAAGGGGACAGGTACCTGTGTCAGGCTTTCCCTGGGCCTCTGCAGTTGGATTTGCAGTGGCTTTTCAGGCTGGGGCTGCCCTGAGTTTGCACCTCTCCCACCTGGGTGCTGCCCACATGCCCCTGCCCATCATCCCACCCCCTCCTGAGCCTGGGGGACCCTGGCAGGACTATCAAAGCCAAGCCGCTTCTGCTTTTTATCCCGCGAATGGGACAAGAGGAACAAAGGCCGTGGCGAAGGACGTTATCGACGACGCGCCCGCGCCTCGGATTAATCACAAACCAACCCCGGTGAGATTGGTTTCGGTGTTGGTTCCCTAATCCGGGGCTTCTTTAAACATTAACCAAGCCCTGCTGCACGAAGCAGAGGTGCTGAGGGGAGGAAGCAGTTTGTGACTCGAGGTTTTGAAGGGCTCGGTTTTCCCGAGTGCTGGGGACTCCTCTCCGGGCAGCGGCCGAGCGGGGCCTGTTTATTTATAAGGATCAACCAGAGCCACACAAAAGGTTATGGCTACAGGCCAAATGTCTTTGACATCACAGCCTGTCATTAGTGGCATAAATCCTCCGTGATTTCATTTCCCAGTAAGAGAACCAGCATCTATCACAGATTATTTTAAAGGAAAAAAATGTCTAAACATTTACCTTCAAACCCCAAACAGATCATATCGTTCTATTTTGCCTTCCCAATATTAAATATATTCTCTTGCATATGGCATTTTTATTACAGGTTGTGACCAGTCACAGAGCTTGTTTCAGAAAGAGATATGTTCAGGAAGAGAAATTTGCTTATTGTTCCCTAAGGGGAAAAACAAAAACAACATTTCATTTAACAAAACCGTTCCTAACCACCATACTTTGCTGGTGTAATGTATTTTTGTCTGCCAGATCTGACTGGCCATTCATTTTGAGGGAGAGAAAAATTTAAAAGGCTCTTCCTCTGTGCCACAGCCTCTTCAATGTGACAACATTTAATGTGGACAGGCTTTTTCCTTCAGACCATGGTTGTCTCTTTTTTCCATAAAATAATCATGGTTATGTGGAAAACATGAGGAAATTACTTTGAGCAAGAAAGGACTGAATATACACATAATACCTGAATATCATAATTTAAAACACCTTGTTGTTTAAAGTCTTCCTGACTTTGTGTATTTGTTGGTGGTCAATGATAATAAGCCAGATAGAAAATATTTGATAATAATATTAGTTAATAGTTGACCAGTCATTGCTGGTTACCTTAGACTGGGCCTAAAATGCCCAAGGGAAATTTTCTAAGCCAGGACTAGAACTAAACCTGAATGAATAAACCAGGAACTCTTCTACATTTACATGCAAAAACAGATGGAAAGCTGGTTTTGATCTCCCTTTTCTGAACATAAGCTGAAATTGCTGAAATTGCTCCAGATTGCACCATTTGAGATCAAAAGAGCCTGACAGGGCTCCTGCCTCCAGGAGCAAATGTCCATAAAGTCATGGAAGCTCTCACTTATCAGCTCCCATCTCAAAGCCCTGCGAGGAGAAGTTAATTACACACAATTACAGATGAATCCTGAGATCCCAATGAGTTCAAAGGAGTCAAGCTCAGGATCAGACCAAGTCCATGTCAGCTCTGCTGCACACAGGGCAAAATTACAGAGGCAATTTGGTGCCTGGTGGGAGCAGTTGGGCAGAGGCACTGAGTGGGAGCCCCCTGATGCCAGAGCAAACTCCTGGAGAATGTGTTGGCTCAATCCCTGTGGCTGTGGGTCCCAGGGAAAGGGAGGATCACACGGAGCATCCTGCAGTGGGCAGAGCCAAGGGGCCAGGCCAGTGCAGCCTGGAGGATCCCCAGCCTCCAGAGAAGATGAATGGGAATTTTCCCAGTGCAGAAAATAATACAGAGGAGCTCACAAGTGTGTCCACCTGAGCAAACACAGTCCTCACTCCTTCTGCTCCAGAAAGGGAAGAGCTGGATCTGGATATTACAGCAAAATCCCAACGTTCCCACTTGAGCCACCACTCCTGCCTTCAGCCCACCTTAACCCCATCCCCAACCTCACCACCACCAAAGAAGAGCACAAGGACCTCACACATACCTTAGCAAACATAAATGAGATGTTTCCTTTTTTGAGTGGTCTGCAATCTCAGGAGGCATCCACAGGCAAAGGCTCCCCAGACGTGCAGACAGCATGGATGTGTCAGAGCTTTCGTGTCAGAGCTCTCATGTGAGAGCCAAAGTTAAAATATGCCTGCAAAGCACCAGTAGCTTCATTCTTATGACTAACACATCCCAAAGGTGCCATAACATGCACTGATGCAATGAATTCTGGGGTGCTGGAAGGAGTTCAGCGAGAGGAGGAGCTGCAGAGGAGAGTTTCTTAGGAAAGCCAGCGAGTTATTTTTCCACAATTTATCATACTACTTTTACTCGGTGAGTTAGGCTGTTCCTCCAACTGCAGAGATGAAAAGTCACACAATTCCAGCATGAATTAAGCCAGCCAAGAAAAAGAAAAGCAGCTTTCTCTGCTCCCCGGGGCATATATTTTGCCTATTTGTTGACATTTTTTGGTATGTGGAGGAGACAAACTTCAAGGAAGGAATGTGGTCATCTCCTATCTGAAATAAAATCTACCATGTTGGAATGGGCTGAGCGTGTTTTGGTAGGCAGAAGTGTTGAGGTGGGCAGGGATGGGTTGGAGTGGGCAGGGATGGGTTGGGGTGGGCAGGGATGTGAGTGGTGATGCTCAGATTTTTCAGAGCAGGTCACATAGTGTTGTGCTGCCCTTCTGAGTAACACTCAGACAACGGTCTCCAACAGCACTGCTGGAAATAGTCACAGAATAGTGTGGGATGGACCTTAAAGATCACTCAGTTCCACCCCCTGCCATGGGCAGGGACACCTTCCACTGTCCCAGGTGGCTCCAACCTGGCCTTGGACACTTCCAGGAATGGGGCAGCCACAGCTTCTCTGGGCAACCTGTGCCAGGGCCTCCCCACCCTCACAGGAAGAATTTCTTCCTAACACCCCACCTAACCCTGCCCTCTGGCAGTGGGGAGCCATTCCCCCTTGTCCAAAACCCCCGTCCAGCTCTCTTGGAGCCCCTTTAAGTCCTGAAAGGCCACAATAAATTCACCCAGGAACCTTCTCTTCTCCAGGTTGAGCAATCCCAATTATTTCGTTCTTTCCTCCCTCTAATCATCAATCCAACAGGTCTGTCTGTGTCCTTCCCATGCTGGGGGCAGAGCAGGAGGGAGGTCAGCACACAAGGCAGATCCCAACTGCTCTGGTCTCAGGTGCTCCTGGGATTCACATGATGACATGGGTGCCAGGAAAACTCCATGTGCCTTTACAGTAGGTAAAGTCACTTGTAAACATGTTAGGAATGTTCCTCTTGAACATCCATCAGCAATAACCACCATCCAAATCCATCTTTCCAGCGACATGAAAATACCCGTGGAAGGAAACCTGCAAGATTTGAAGTGCATGTCACAGGGCTTTCAAGCAAGACACAATTAATTATAGCTCAGATACATGCAAAGAATTTACATGTGTAACAAAACCTCAAGTGTGAAAACAACCGGCTGGAACTGTTTAATCATTTTCTGTAACAATGGTGTTGTCTCTGAAGAGTTGCCACGATGAGGTTCCTGCAGCCAATGGAAGGGAAGGACAATCCATGAAAATGCTGCTCACATTTCTTTTTCTTGCTCCCTCCCAGTGGTTTAATTTATATCTGATGAGACCACAGTTTTAAGCCAGAGAATGGCATATTAGGCTCCCTGGTAATACCACTTGGGATGAAAATCCTCTCATTATTCGCACTGAAGGATCCAGATTTACTTAAACAAGAACTGTCACAACATGCTGAGGTCCAGGGATTCCTGGGGGAGCTGGGCTGACATATTTGATTCTGATTTGCATTAATTTTTGAATCTTACATAGTCTGTTTGTCCAGAGGTTCTAAAGATGTTTAGTCAATGCATACCTTGAGTTAATTCAATAGAAAAGCTGTCAGATCCCATGCCAAGGGACAGGCACAGCAATCCTGGCAGCCCCAACTCATTAAACACTGAGCACAGGAGCTGCAGCAGGATTTCATCACAGCAGTTAATGAGCTATAAATATTGAAAATACCCACACGCTCCAGCTCCATTAAAATGTTGCAACTGTAAAGGTAAATACCAAATCCACAAGGGTCCTTGAGATCAAAGACTGGGGAAGAGCATCACTGGGAGGAGAGAGGGAGGAAGAGGGGAAGAATGAGAAGGGCAGAAATAAGCTCGAGACAAAGCTTTGGAGAACTTGGGATAAAGGCTCTAATAGAGCTCCAGTAATGGCTCTAATTAGGGTAAATCAGGGCATCCCTAATTGCTTTTAATCCCGTGGCTTCCTTGCCAACAGGATGTGCCCAGGGTGTGAAGGAGAGTCATGGGGGACATCCACGACCTCTGTGCCCCACTGCCCCTCACTGAGCCCATTTCCCACAAGGGATCAGGGCTGAGGACAGCCAGATCCAGAGGGGAGAAGGGAGGACAAGGACACTCCATTCTCCATCAGCACAGCCTTTACAAGGCAAAAAGCAGTGACATTCTGCATTCCTCTACTGAATTAAGTGCTTCTCTTCTCCAGAAGGGCCATTGCAATCCTCTCGAATATCCTGCAGACAAGTGTCCTTCAGGTGACCATTTTTGAAATGCAGAATGTGCATTTTAAGGTGCTCCACACCTTTATTGCCTTTATTTTTCCTTTAAAGCTTTTTTTCTTCTTCTTCAATTAGCTGCTGGGCTTTTGATCAGAGGACAGACATCTCTTGCCAAACTCTCCTGCAGAAGGAAGGATGGAATTCCCTGTTTCCATCCCAGAGGTATCCTGAGTCACCTGCAGTCAGTCAAAGCTCCTTTGCCTTAGGTGTAAACAGAGCAAAACAGCAACTTTTGATCTGCTTCTGCCTTTCCAGCAGAAGTGAAGTCAGTGCAAGTACCAACATGGGAGAAAGGAAAAAAATGGCTTTTCTGTCTTGCAATCCTGTGTGTGAATGCAAAGATCTCACAGAAATCCAGGGGTAAGGATGGAACTCCTTTTGTAGAGGGGACATTCATCCTTCCCAAGGCAACAGTCACTGCACCATTTGAGAATATTAAAAGCCTTCAAAACTAGAGCTAAAGCAGCATTATTTCTCTAAGTAATGTCTCTGCCTCAGGGTGAGCTGTAGCCCTGCTCATGAGGATCCTGTGCCAGTAAACTCTAGAAGTCCCTCCTTTCCTGTGGACAGCCCACTATACATCAATTAAACTCCAGTAATGAGTTAAATGGAAATGTTTCTTGGAGTTTCTTCATCTTGGGCAACCAGCAGCCAGGTCTTTCTCAAAGCCTGAGAATCAAGAGATTTTTTGAGGTGGAGACCTCGGAATGCTCTGGTTTGGTTTGCTCTGTGTTTAGAGCTGAGTGTTGGTGTTTGCAGGCTGTCCCTGCTGCTCCTGGAGGGAACACAGGCACAGCCAGGAGGCACCTGGCATTCCATGTAATGCAGCATAATTAATGAGCTGTTTGCATATCAAATAGACTTTGTGCACAGCAGAATATTTTGCATTTACAAAAAATTAAGTAAAATATCGCTCCTGGAAAGCAAGAGCCTACGGATTCCTACCTGTTCCCCATGGAGCCAATGTGCCTCTTGCAGCAGGAAGAGAGCAGGATTTACCTGGGAGATCCTCCTCCCACTGCTGGTTACAAGGAATAAGCAGAATGAAGCCAAGTTTGGGCATCCAAGACCTAAGACTTTTGTTTTTGACCTTGTTTCTTGAGTTATCCTGAAATCTGTTACAGCTGGGAGGTGGAATGAGGAGGGGGGATGGACAAGGTGATCTCCAGAGGTCACTTCCCACCCATCCTGTGATCAATGCCACAGCTCAGGACTCCCTTTTGCCCAGCTTCCCAACCAGAAGGATTCAATAAGGATTTCATAATTTTATGAAAATGTCATTTATATGAGTCTCAGTGCAGATTTTTTAAAATAAAATCTGTTGCCAGTACCTGTGGGTTGAAATCCAAGTCAGTAAGGAAGGAAAAGGCAAGAGCAGCACTTCTATTTTTAAAGAATAATATAAAATGCATAAATTGCTGGAACAGGTGTGTTTGTAGCCCCTTCTGTCCTATCCACCCAAAACTATAAAGTGTATTGGCTTGTGTGTGACATACTGGATTTGCACACTCAAACAAGCTGAAACCATTGGTGCTGGATTCCAGACTGTAAATATATGTATTTTCAAGACTCATATTCCATTTTTATATTCTTGACCTTTCTATAATTCATCATTCTTTCCATCTTCTGCCCTGTTGGATGAGAAAAAAAATAGGAAAAGAGAGACCAGTTGCTTGCAGCAGCTCCCTGTGCAGGAGCACTCAGCAGCAGGTCTGTGCCTGTGTCCTGTGGCTGCTCCACATCTTCTGTGGCATTTCACTCCCTCTGCCTGGATTCAGGCAGCACATTCTTGGAGCCTGCAGTGCATCCGGGATGCATCCAGCTTGTTTGGGAAGGAGAGGAGTTTAGCTATTGCCTTGTGAGCTCCCAAAATGTGCCTCTGAGCTCTGCTGCTGAATTTCTGCTGACTCCCCTCGGCCGGACCAGTGGCCGCCAAGAGGAGGGAGAGGCATAGACAGGAGAGGGTGCTAATGATTTAGGCAATGGGAAAACAGGCAGAGAGTGGTCCCTGACCACTGTGCCTGCAGAAACATCAGAGGCAGGGGCAGAGAGGTGAGCAGCTCTCACAGAAGATGGTTTTCAGCAGGGAGAATAAGCAGATCCAGGCTGTGACAGCTAATCTGTATCTCTAAATCCAGCCCTGTAATTATTATTATAAGCTTTCCAAGAGACCATTAGATTTGAAAAGTAAATTTGAATTTATAAATGGAGTCCTGCTAGCCAGGGGCAGGGTTCCATCCAAAGCATTATTTAATGGCATTACAGGCTGATAAAGAGGCTGGAGAATCAGCAGAGGGGTCAAAGCTGCAGTGAAATGCTCCATGGCCACCCCCAGCCAGGGCAGCAAATTTGATTCCTGTTGGATCAGCACTTTGGAGCTGAGTCACAGTGGTGCAGCCTCAATATCTGCCCTGGAGGCCACACACAAACGGGGAAGGAGCTTTCCAGCCCAAATAAATAAGGGCACTGAGGCTCTTTTTGGTTGCCCAAGGCCTGTCCCTGCCACACAAAACCCTGTGTTGGTGACACCGGGCTCAGGACTCCAGGGAAATGAGGTTTGCATGGAGATTACAGAGCGGGTTTGGAATTGAGCTGAGCTGAGGAACATCGTTTCAATAAGGAGATGTTCCAGGCAGACATGAAACACGGGGATTTCAAGATGAGTTTCCTGCTTAATTTTTTAATCCCTTTCCCAATCTTTCAGTGCGCTTGCTGATGCTCTGGGCTTTCATCCCCCCCTTCCCCTGTTTTGTAGTTTACAGAGACTTGGAGCTTTTTTCCCCATGTCATGCAACTTGTAGCCAACGACCTGGACTCTGCAGTCCCAGGTATGACCTTAAGAAAGTCCCCTGGTGAGTCTGGGGCAAGTCTTCCTTTGGTACAAGCTGCCTCACACCGTGTTTGTGTTTTCATCTGGGAAATAACGCTGGGATCACCTTTCCTCCTGCCTTTTGTTAGGGGAGAGAATGATCTGGCTCTTCTTAAAGTGCTTCAGACAGTGACTGTGCTCAGACAACCATAAACACAGCTCTATAACCCCCTCCAGACCCATGTCCCCACTCATTTACACAAAGTGCTGCACACACCAGCTCATTCTCAATTTTTTTTTTATTTATTTAGAAATAATAAAATAAGACATAATATATAAAAATCTGTACAATCCACAATTTGTGCAGTACATTAGGAAGACTTTGATACAAAAAGGCTGCAAACAGGAAAATAGTCATGGACAACTGTCAGATGCCAAGATTGTTCACCTTACAACAGCTGCAGGCCAAAAGTCCTTACAAAATCAGCTTCTCGTTGGCTGTGGAGTGGCAACTATGCAGCACCTTCTACTTCACAATGGTGGTGAGCAGCCATAATTTAAAGACATTACAGTACTTCTCAGTGTTACCTTGTAATCCATTATGAAAAAGAAGACCTAAGAGAACAAATTAAATATGTGAACCCTTTGTCTTTTCCGAGACGAGCGAGTGCTGAACTAACAACACAGAGGTGCATCATGGCTGGGAGAGTCATTAAACACAGGTAACAAGGCAGGATTTCTACCCTTGCTGCTTAACCAAGGCCAACTCGCACGGAAGAGATGGAGGAAGGAAGAGAACCATCCCCCCCTGCCCCCGGAACGCTTTTGTCACTGTACGTGTTATGGTTTAGACAATGTGTCTCATTCAAGTATTTTCAGGGAAGGGCAGAAATAACATATTCCCCCCCAGACCCTAAACAAATACAGTATAAACCTTCTGTGCGAGCCAGTCGAGCCCCTTGGTCCTGGATAAAGAGGCTGAACCACGGCCTGGTGGAGTCTGTGGGTAGAGCTCAAAGGGCCCCAAATTCAGCATCAGCTTGGCCCAGGATCAACGGGAACTAAAGAAATGCTGTCAGTCACTGTCCAGTCCTTAAAAATAATATCCTTTTTTTAGATGACTAACCCCATTAGCTGCTGTAGAAGTGTTACACTGTCCTACACCGGGCTGAGAATCACAGAACTGATGGAGAAGGGGGAAGGGTACCATGGACTCTACATTGCAGGTCTCTTTCTAGCAGCTTCCCGGAGCCAGAGGCCGAGTGCAATCCTGCAATGTGAGATTCAGTTGGCAAAGACAAAGGGTTGGGAGAAAAAAGAACAGGGCAGGGAGCAATGGATTACCTCAAAACACACCCTCGACACTCGGGAGCTGGTAACTTTGAAAAATGCCAGTAACTAGAACATGTTCTCAAAAGTCCATGCTTAAAAATAAATAAAGAGAAGTTCATAGCATTAGGAATCCTATAAGGCTTGCAAGTTATTTGCTAAAAATCATGCTAACCTGTAGCATCTAGTACTAGTGAGCCGAGACTGCTGAGCTGAATCGATACTTTTTGTGGCCTTTTCGTTGTCTTTTCCTTGTCCTCCTTTACAGACTTCTATTTACATTTGGCTTTAAATATGAAAATACTTGATAAACTTTATAAAATGTACATTTAAAAAATATTTCTGAAAAACTGACTTGAAAAACAAAACAAACAAACAGAAAAAAAAAAACAAAAAACCAAAACCTCTGCACCAGAAATGTTAAGGGGGAAGGGAATTTTTTTTCTCTCTCTGAATTTCTTGTGTTTTTTAAAAAAACGAGACGAATCCTGTATTTCTTATCCCCCATCTCTCATCCCTCTCTCGAGTATCTCAAGTATCATTTAGTGGGAGCACTGTGCACCTGGGGAATGCTGACCTGAGAACAGGTCCCCTTTCTCCTGCTCAGCCTCCCTTCCCCGTTGTGTTCTCATGCACCCGCTGCTTCACTGAATACTCTTTGGTTTAGTTTTTTTCTTCTCCTTTTACAAGAACACCACAATTAGCAGCACTCCGTTGTCTTCACCACGGTTGACCCAGAAACTGCAATCCAATCACCTTTAAAAGTTCACCTTTCCCCTCCTTTTATGTCCTCCCACCCCAGTAACAGCCTTAGCACTTGCACTTCATCATCTGCCCTCTCCAGTAGCCAAATCCATGTTTACAACATCAAATTTCCACAGTTTTGAACCCACCCACTGTAGATACCATCAGAAACCACTTCATTGCAGGCATTTCTTTCAGGCAGGGCTGGAAGGGGCCAGAGGCCTTCACAGATATCCATTTGCAGAAGACATTAGACCTAGAACAAGCTGTTTTTTAATGGCATACAGTGATCCAATACTGCAAGAGTTGACTGGGATTATCATCCCCACCACCTCCTTGTCCCCAAGGAGCAGGTGCCAAGCACAGGTTTGCTGTCTCCTTGATCTTAGAGGCACAGAGAATTTAAAGCCTTCTGAGTGAAGGAGCCAAAACACCACCAGAGTCAGAGCTTTGCTGAAGGTGACAAAATCAGCTCAGAGCTGGGTGGCGTGTCACACCCACTGATCACTCAGGGTTTGCCAGAGAGAGGAGGCAGGGGATGGACCTCCCTTTGCAGCCTCATCCTCCTCAAAGAATCCCTCTCTCCAGGAGATAGAAATACACTTTTAGGACACCCTTGCCCTGCTGAAGAGAAGCATTTTGTACAAAATGCTGCAACCCCTCCCTGCCCTTCCCAAGTGCTGTGCTGTCAAAGCTGTTTTCTCCTCTTCCTTCCTCCTCAAAAACCTCTTCTTGGGGATTTCTCTGCTGCTTGCTCATCCATGTCCAAACACCCACTCCAGCAGCCTCAGCCTCTGGAATCGACCAGCAGCTCCACACTGTGTCCATGGCACAGGGTCATGCTCGGAGCTGAGGAGCTGGATCAGCACCGAGGTCCAGCTCCAGGCTGCTGAGTTTCTCCTGACAAGAAAACAGGGAATTTATTTCCCCATGGAAGAGCAGGAGGAAAGAGAGGAGGCCCAGCTCATTTTAGATCCGAGTCTTAAGCTTTTAGAATAAGGTGCAAAACAAAGGTTTAAAAAGAAAAAAAAAAAAGAAAGCAAAAAAGTCAAAACCAAAAAAAGTGTCTGAGGTTTGAATATTTTTTTTTGTTTAAAGCAGCCTGTTCCTTTTTTTTTTTTT